>JAUZNJ010034143.1:0-12840 GCA_034780135.1 Jordanella pulchra | reverse complement strand
GGAGGATCTGTAATGCTGTGGGCCTGTTTCTCTTCCAAAGGCCCTGGGAACTTTGTTAGGGTGCACGGCATCATGAACGCTTTGAAATACCAGAACATTTGAAATGAAAGCCTGACGGCCTCTGCCAAGAAGGTGAAGATGGGTCGTCATTGGGTCTTTCAGCCGGATAATGTGGCAAAATCTACAAAGAAAATGGTTCAGCAGTCGCAAAATCAAGGTCCTCCCATGGCCATCTCAGTCCCCAGACCTCAACCCAATCAGAAACCTGTGGGGCGAGCTAAAGAGGAGAGTGAACAAGAGAGGACCCAGGACACTGGATCATCTAGAAAGATTATGCAAAGAAGAACGGTCAAAGATCCCTCTCTGTGTTCTACAGTCTTGTGAAATGTTAGAGGAGGAGATTAAGTTCTGTCTTGCTGGCAAAAGGGGGCTGTACAAAGTATTAACACCAGGGGTGCCAATAATTGTGGGACACATGATTTCCTGTTTTTTTATTTTCTAAATATGTGACTTTATTTTTACCACCAAAGTAATCTACTTAAATAAAAGGTTGGACTTCTCTCTTTTTTTGCATTTGGGTTCTTTGTTGTTTAAAAGGAGAATTTTTTAAGTCCTCGACCACATCTTAAACAAGGGTGCCAATAATTGTGGAGGGCATCGTCTAGATGTAGAAATGCAGGTCCTGAAATGAAACCACTGTGGAAGCTGGATTTCACAATCCACTGTGTTTTGCACCAGTCAGTCTTTTTATCTCTAAATGAAGTGACTAATTATATTATTATGAAAACGTTTTTTTTACTCAAGTTTATTTCTAAGTTTGATATTTTGATTGAAAAATGTTTAGATAAACAACAACAATAACATAATGAAAAGATATAAATAAAAAAACAACATTTTGATCGAGCAGAGACTGAGGATGAGTCCTCAGAGGAGGAAGAGCAGACACTCAGCTTCCTGGCTCTTCTAGCAGGTCTGATCTCTGTTTCTCTGACCAGACATCAAGTAATTCACACAGTTTTGGGATCGTCTCTATGTGACTCCAGCCAGTCTAAACTCTGTCATCCCTTTCTACTTATCACACATGAATCTTCCTCCTCCTCATCCTCCTCATGGCTGTTTCCAGCCTGCAGCCGTCCAACAACAACTGCTCATGCTCTGTGCATATCTGTTGGTTTATGTCTATGTGTGTGTATCCGTATACATGAGTGTGTTTGTTTGAAGGAAGCGGAAGATGCTGAACTTATTGGTCACAGTCAGAAAGCAGCAGAACACTGAGAGGCAACAGAGACCAAAGACGGATCAATCCAACTGTTAGCAGCGCCGTTCAACCAACCAGGTGAAGAGCTGAGGTGGTTCACTGCCTGTGGGGATAAACATAAGTATTGATTTAGGACAGAGAGCAACATGTAATGGAATCCCACATAGATTTCTGTGTAAGTACACAGGTTTCCTTTAAGGGGCACACAGGGACATGGGTAAGTATAAATGAGGAGAGGAAAGTCTTTCTGTTTCATGTGAACCTCAGTGAGAAATGAAGCAAGACTGTGGCTTCAGGCTCAGCGAGGGAACAGACAGCTGAGGGTGGCTGAAAGTTGATTAAAACAGCAGAGATGGGATTTCATGTTTTTAAGGGGACTCTGCTTTATGCCCTTTGCATAATGCTTCTCCCCTCTGGCTCCTGGAACTTTTAACATAGGATTCACATGCAAACGTCACCATAATGATTATCTAATGAACTAATGAAACTATGTATAAATGGCTGATATCAGCTCTCAAAAATCAATCAGTTTGGATTCAAGCAGCTTCTATCTGAGAACATATTTCTGTAAACAAACATAGAATAACAATATCAATAGTCAAAGCCTGCTGAAAAACACCTCTCTGGGTGCTTAGTATGATTGTTGTGTTTAGAAATCCGTTTTAAATCCTAATTCCTTAGAGTTCAATCCTCTCAGTTCAGCGATGATCATGGTAACAGTTTTTATAATGCTGGGATATTGACCGTTTAGGTTAATGTTTCCAAGTGTAAATGACGTATTAAATGCATTATGATCTGATTATAAAGAAAGGAAGCTCAGCAACGAGGTTGATCTAATCTGGATGCTTTTTGAAAAGAGGACAAGAACCAACAATAGAATATTTTTTGTGGAACAATTCACAAAAAAAGAAAAATATTTTTCTTTTTGAAAAGAAGGGATGAAGGATAAAATATCATTTGATTATGAGGTTTTAGGACTTATTGTTTTAAAATGAGATGAACCTGAAAACCTCAGCAGGCCGTTTGCTGCATCCAGTGAAAGGCAGGAAGAAATGTTTGATTACCTCTAAAAATAAAAGGAAAAGTGTTCATGAGTTGTTTTTAATGCTCAAAACTCTGCTTCCTTTCAGTTCCAGCTTTGATTGCTGCAGCATCTTACCTGCTTTATTTGCCTTCTACTATAAAGAGACTCAGGAAAAACAGAAGCTGTTCCCTTGTGTATGTGTGTGTGTGTGTGTGTGTGTGTGTGTGCATGCGTGCGGGTGTGTGTTTGTGTGTGTGACAGAGTTAACAAAGCAGCCTGCACTCGTTCAAACATCTGACTCTCAGCAGAGGTCCCATGACTCCCAGCTGCAGCAGCAGCAGCTCCCAGCGTGAAGCAGCCTGCTCTGCTGCTGCTCCAGCACTCAGAGCACCGTCTCCTCATGCAGCCTAATGAATAATGTACATAATGAAGATGGGCGGGGGGGTGGAACACCTCCACAGCTCAACTATGAATAATAGAGACTGTTTTTGTGCGGTCCTGCTGATTAGGTGAGAGGATGTCATTTATCTGGTCCCTTAAGGGAGCATAAACTCCCTTTGACTGGCTTTCACCTGGAAGTGATGCAGAATGGATTTTGTAATTGATCCCCTTATGACTGATGTCCAGTCGGTGGTTGTGAACTCCCCTCAGAAGGATGGCTCTGTCGATACATCCAGGTCTGTTGACCTTTCTGCAGGCATGTTAGCACCACTTGGTCCAGTCATTACAGCTGTGATCTGGGGGCCGAGGGGTCAGCCTCTGAGGGGCCTTCGTCTGTCAGAAATCTGCAAAGCAAAAAGGAGGAAATAAGAGAGAAGAAGAATGATTAGTGCGCTACAGATCAGTCCCCAACGTTGCTGCAGCTGCACCATGATCACGATTAAACTCTGAGTTTTACAAACGTCAGAAAATACCACCTGACCTCTTAATGTACAGCTGGTCGTTAGCATGTCTGTTGCTGTGAGTCAGATGTTAGTAAAATAAAGATTATTAGATCAAACATGTAGCCAACAATCAGTGTAAGTTTCATTATGAAGATAATTAGTCACACCAGGCAATTAAGGAATAACTCAAAATATTCAATCTCACTTGACTAATTCATTATTGCTGCTTATGCTCAAAAAGACAATTAAAACATATGATTGAATAGGCATTGCTTTTTCCTTTTAATCACCTTAGTGTTTTTCATCAGTCTGTTTTGAATTGGGGTAAAATGTTACACTATTAGACTTTATTTATATTATAAAGTGATATGTGGATTTAACTCTGCATCACTGAAAGGATTCCTTTTAATGAACATTTTCTCTAAATATACTCCATAAAAGTGCCCGCAAAGCTAGAAAACTTCAAACTAAAATATCAGAAATAACTTCCAGAATTTTGCTCACATCATATATATTAAAAGAGATCAATAAGCCTGAATTTATTCTTTCATTGCAGTGTTCAATGGTGGTTATTATTTAGTAGTTATTCCTTCTGCCTCCTTCACCATCTATTAGTCAGGCTATCTGCTCTGGTGGAGGCAGCAGTCATCTGCTTAGTAGAACTGCTAAATGTTAATGAGTTTTTACAAGTAGAAGAATTCCAACCATTTTCTAAATAAGTAAACAAAGGAAAGGTGAGATAGTCTTCTCTCAGCCAGCTGACCAGCAGTGGGCAGGAGCAGAGCTGTGCTGTCTTGTGCTCTATGAAGCTGCAGATGTTCCAGTCATCTTCTTAAAACCAGTTTTAACTGCAGCATCATTCAAAGCCTGAACTTTTTGATACGAACATGAAGCCTTGTCCATCAGTCTGCTGGATCATTTCTGAAGGGATGTTTTCATCTTTAGTTTGGCTTTCACCTGTTTCTACACAAGCCTAACCGATTCTGCTGGTCTCTAGAAGACATTATCGCATCATTAATCAATTCCTCAGAATCATTTCAAGTAGGAAAGTAAAAGGCTCTAAAGCAAAGCAGAACAGGAAGCAAACAGGACCTGAAGAAACAGGGATGGATTGAACATGAGGGTCCTCTGATTTGTTTACTCTTTCCAAACCAAAGGATACAACAGCAGCTTTACTGGTTCTGAGAGGCAGGAATCAAGAACCTGATGTGGACTTGCCTTTATTCTCAGCCTGTATTCTACCCACAGGCTCCCAGGGGCTTGTTTAGGCAGTTGAAACTCTAGGGGCCACAGCCCAGGGCCGAAATATTTTCCTTTTCATAAGACTGTGGTCTTATTCAAATTTGAAGGCTAAGCCCACAGTTTTTATCAGAACACTCAACTAAAGACTTAAGAAAACCAACCGTTTTCTAAATGAGTAAACAAAGGAAAGGGGAGGTAGTCTTCTCTCAGCCAGATATAACATTTTCTTGTGATAAAAAAAAGTGATTAAATCAGTTGTTTTTACTCTGAGAGTAGCTACTGCTGTGGGTCATCCATAATTAACATTCAATCCCATGTTCACATTTATCTCATTGCACATATACACCCCGACCCCCACCCTTCCATCACACCAAGCTACCACCTCCTGCTGGCCTCACAGCTGCTCCCATGTTGATTTTATTTATTAAATGCTTTCATGTAATAAGGGTCAGAATTAATAGAACACATCATAATACGAATATGAAAAGGAATTGAATAAAATTAAGAAATTAATTATATAATCAATCTAATTACCAAAATGAACTTAAAAACCAACCAAACACGTCTCTTTGAAAACAGCGAGAAACAAGAAGACAAAATCTAATCTTTTTTAATTAATGATGATGATGTTTCTTTGAGCTGTTTTTAAAAAATGAATATGTTGTAAATGTTTTACAAAAGGGTCCTTAAAACTTTACATAAATGGATCAAACAAGGAAGAACCAAAGATTCTTCATTCATTCAGCCTTTCGCATTATGTAATTGTTTTATATTTTCATCTTTAAGTGGCTAATTTATGGCTCCAGTTTACTGTTTTATCAAGAATAATATCCCAAAACCTAAACCTTTCTAACCTCATTTTGTTGACCTCAATAATATCTTAACAGTCAGTTGATCTTCTGATCATTCAGGCTTCGGTTATGGACATTTTTTCTTCTTTTTCCGTTTTGGAACAAAAACACAGTTAACATTCTGGTTTTGTAATCAGCTTTGGTTTCAGGAAGGATTACTCAAAGTTTTCATAACTAAAACTGATTGAATTCATCTACTGTTTCTTATCAAAATGTCAAAGTTTTCTTAAAACAGGTTATTTGGAGGAGCAAATTTTTCTTTTACCATTCCTTTCAGACTCACAAGTTACATTTTTTCTTATACAGACTACAGCATCATCATGACAGACATGTATGCCTTATAGTCACATGTTGTACATAGACTGTAAACATTCAGTTGTTCAAGTCGTCTTTAAATGCCTCCTAGGGAGAAAAGAAAGAATACCTCTTAGACTTCCTAAGATCAACATCTAGACCTTTTTGCTGTAATAATATCCTTTGTGTAACATTAATCTTTACTAACAAATGTATAACCAGATAAATTATTTTTCACATCTGTTATAAAGATCCAACTAATCATTTTGTGACTTTTCATCATTACATTTGTAACAACAGTAATAATGAAAGTTGCATCCTGCCAGTCCAAGTCCTCTGTTGTAGCCCAGTTTAAGGCGCTCAGTGTAACTTTTTAATTAATAAACTATACAGGATTAAACATATGATATCGTCTTTTCTAGAACAGACAAATTCCCACTTCACTCCTCCCTCTGCTTGTTTTTGTTTACTAATCATATGTGCAAAAAGAAAATGTCTACTTGGTCTTTTGACTACCTGTGAGGTTCAATTGCCGTCTTCTTTTCGTAAATGTGTCATGTTGGGTTTCTTAGGTTAGCCCAAATGGAGAACACTACAGGAGACAAGAGTAGTTTAAAGGTTTATTGAAAAGCCTAACAGAAAAGCGAAGGAGATTCGTCTGTTGTTCGTCCCTCTGAGAAAACAAGGAAATGATGGTAAGTTCATGTTTCTTCGGAATTGCAGATTTTGGAGGAAAGTGAAAACGGTCTTACTGTTTGTGGAGATTCTGATGGGCCCTGGGAGGAAATACTTGTCAGGGTTTCGAACATCCATGTTAACTTTAGTTCCAAAGGAAACATGGTGATGGTAGATTAGCTGTTGTGGAGGACCACTGGCAGGCTAACTGTACCTGAAGGGGACTGAAGAAGCTTGTGACTGCCAGCAAATTACACTGACTTGAGGTGGGGATTTTGAGGAGGAGAGGATTTCTGGGAGCAACCAGTGGGTAACATCCACAGTGTTGTAAGAACACAGAGAACAAACTGAAAAGATTCCACTATGATCCCTCAGGGCTCCTTTAGATCATCGAGCACCTAGAGAAAGGGAAAAACAACAAGTTGTTATCATAAGGTTCCAGAAAAACAGGATACTCGGGCTTAAGCTGGAGGGCACTGAATACCATTGAAGGCAAACACTCAGGCGTCAAAGTACTGGCAGTCTGCTTCTTTTAAACCCCACTAATTAGTGGATTGGTCTCAGTCTCGAGGGGCGCCACTCCATCTAGTGACTTGGAAAAAATTAAAGAAAAAACACAAAAAATACATACAGTACAAAACCCCTGGACCCTGACAAAATGTGTTTACCAATTCTCTTTATTTCCTTCTGTTCAGCTCCTCTACTAGTTTCCTGACCTGAAGGCTTTCATCTTTTCCTTCAGAGATGATCAATGGATGATCCAGGGCTTTCTATTAGGGTACCGTACTGTCACCTGGTAATTTCCTCCCAATGAAAATCACAGAGTTCTTCCCACACAGCAGAGCTGATCCAGTCTCCGAGGGTCTCTTTTGACCATCTCTTCACAACTGGTTCTCAGTTTTGGCAAGGTGCACTACAGAAGGCCCGGGCGGGATTCGATCCCCACACTCCTGGGTGAAAGTCACACGTGTTGACCAGTCAGCCAAAGGGATATCCCCTTGGATATCCCTATTCCCAAGTAACCAATGTACATGATCAGTCGGAGGCATAGTGACAGGACCCCACACTGTCACACAGCGTAACAGTACTTTATAGACAGGCTGAAGTCAAAACGGGTAGGGTAGGGATTTGACCGTCCAGGGGAGGTAGAGGTGTTGTTGCAGTGTTTGATGATGGGTGAGGGACAGTTCTTCCAGTTTGTTTGGAAGGTTTCTATATTTCCTATGGTGATGGACAGTACGGCAGCTCTGTAACTTTTACTCTGGTTGAGATGCTGAATGCAGGCACTGATGAAGCAGGTAGAGATGAAGTAATCTGGATTCTGCCAGACAAGTTTGTGGTTTTCTTTTGGGTGTGACGTCCAGATCCTAGTTGTTGTCTATTCTCTACAACTCTAGAGAAAAATACTTTCTGATTCCTCTTTCTGTGTGTCTTTGTGTTGCAGAATCAACAGAAATAAGCCAGAAGTCCAACTGCATGGCCCAATAGCCTGCTGCCATGCACTGTTGAAGGCTGAGGTTTTAGCCAACAATTTCCACACATTAGCTGCAACCAGGAGGTCCCCTGATGGCCTCCCCAGCCACCTGCTCAGAGCTCAGCGTGCCCTCGACCTGTGATGAAGACCACCAGCCGTGCCCAGTCCCGGAGCAGTCCTCCTCTGGTCCAGATCAGGCACTACACGCCTGGGGTTTACCCTTTCCTGTTTCCGTCAGTCATCAGCTCCCTGCCTCAGCTACCGCCAGCATCGCTTCAAACGCTGCAGGTCCAGCAGCCATCCAGCAGCACTCCATCACCAGTTGGTGAGTCCGGTGACCTATGGAGGAATCTAAACCCGAGCCTCTTTGGGTAATTTATTTGCTCCGGATTCAGAGGAGGGACTTTCTGAGCTTTTGAAAAAGGCTGGTAGATATTCCAAAAATGTAGCTGTACCGGTTTAACCAAGATCAATGCAGACTAATCAGCTGTGTAAACTTCTTCAACTATTAACGTTTGGTAGAGATGAGTAAATGTATAAACCTTTAATCTAAGGACTGAGGTAAAATCACCCCATGTTAAAAATGAATTGCTGTAAAGGAGCAATAAACAAAATGTCATTGGTTTGGATAGAAATAATAGAAAAATGGTTTTGTGAAGAACTATAGGTGAACTTTCAGATGAACTGTGGTGAGTTGTTCCCCCGCCTCTGGTTCAGACAGCTGGAGCGGCGGCGTGAGTTCGTGGGTGCATGCATGTGTACCGCTGCCATTCAGGACTCAGCAGGCCAGCATTGGAACAAAATGAACCGTGGACCAAAACTTTCATCTGACTCATTATTGCCACAGGAAAAACAACGATTTTTGATAAAGAAGCTGTCAGATAAGCAAAGGGACAAAACTAACATTGGCCTTGTTGTTCCAAGATAGAGGAAGCAGCTCCAGTTTGACTCAGAGACGACTGGCTCCTCGTAGGAACAACAGGAGGTCAGATGGTTTCTGGTGTGACAATCTTTAGGCTTGTGTTGCTGAGCTGATTTGATTCGATGTTAAATCAATGTTTAACCATCATTGGACCCAAGATTTACCTGGCAGCCCAGCTAATGCTGTTGGCATAGCTTGATGCTGCCCTCTGTGATCCTCGCCTACATTTAGGATATCCTCTGTTTTAGACAAATAATGTAAAACTAATCTGATCAGTGCTGCCATCACATTTTATTCGTTGTTTTCGTAAACCTGGTTCTTTTTATTCTGATGAGCAGAACAGGCACACAGCCTCCACACTAACAATAAGTCGGCTGTTTTTCAGAGAGCTTCTAACTGCTGTTGAAATATTCAGACCGTGTTTAGTTTATGTTACATAAATCTGAGCTCAGCTGTTTTCCACCTTCTGCTCCACAGGTTTACTCTCTGTTGTTCTCTGTTGCTGGGAAATCTGTGGTGATTTCAGAACCAGCAGGCGGGTTCAGCCACGTTTTCTCGTGTGCTGCTGAAGCTTCTGTAGATGTCGGGAACAGAGGAAGGCTGTAGTGAGGCCTCACATCCTGTTTACCTGCAGAGTTGGCTGGAAAGATGTTGTTTCTGAGGCTTCATTTAAATGTTTCATGATATACAATCTCATGGCCCCACGTTAAGACCCCCAGTGTGTCCCGATCCCCAGTTAGGGAATCTCTGGACTGAGACAGACTTTGAGCTCCAGTCAGAACCTGTTCAGAAGTTTCCTGGTCAACATGCCTGTGTTTGCATGTCAGGCTGTTTCCCTCTGAACACATATCCTTCTGCTTTCTTACTTTCTTACTGCTATTGAGGTCGGAAGGCTTGTGAAAAAATTTCACCTTGCTGCCCGTCGCAGTGCAAAGTTTAGACATGAAATATGCAGCAGCACAGAAAGTAACAGCAAAAGATAAAAGGAGATAAAAGAAGATCAGCTGCCGTCTCAGTTTTGATCATCCTTTGAAAAGTATAAACAGGCAAAAGCTGACAAACGCCCTCTGCTTTACTCAATTAAAGACAACGAGGCAGAGGTGTGTGTTTGGAAAGTGGAGGATGTGTCTGCAGACATCAAACCTGCACAAAGACATCAAAACAACTGAAACAGACGAAAAGAGCCGAGCTTGTGAAATACATTTGCACAAATAATAACTCTGGATGCATTAGCTGGGGACCACGAGCAGACACACACATGCTGCTGGGGTCAAAGGTCAGATCTGCTCCTAGCTCCACCGAGGCTCTCACAAAAGGAGCTGATCTCTGTTGCACACATTACACACCTCCGGGGAGCCAGCGGGGCCCGTCAGGACGACAGAGGTTTGTCTGCACGTCACAGACTGATTATGTGTTTTCTGTAGAGACACTGAGGAGGACAGGAAGACAAAGGACGTCTCAGAACAGGCTGTAATAGATTCACTCCCAAACTTCAGAGTGAAAAAAGTTATGCAGATGAAATAGTTTGGATTAAACTATTTTGACAGCATCTGAAGGTTTGTACTGAATGAGCTTATTGTGTTCAGTGTGACCCAAACTAATCCCCCTTTAGAAGACTAAGAGCATCATTTCAATCAGTGCAAACCTTTGGAATTCAGTTCAAAAATGAACTTTTCTAAAAGCAAAGAATGAAGCAAACCAATAAAAAATGCTGTATAAATGTAGATATCTCAATTTACTCCACAGGGGGAACTGATGGTCCTGAGTATTTGTCATCTTGTCAGACAGAAGAGCAATCGTTCAAAAAAATCAGTGCAAAACAAAGAAAGAGACCCATCTTTATGTGAGGAAGTCGGTGGATGGAGGATGTCAGTCAAACCTTTCGGGTGGGGTGGGGTGGGGGGGTACCTGTTTATGATCTCAACACCTTATCAACGCTTTCATCTGACAGGGGAACGTGGGCACACTTCTCACCGTGCACAGAGACGCTGCAGTCATCAGTGAGGAAATGTTTTGTTTTTCTGTCTCCTCCAGAGCATTTCGTCTTCTATTAGCATTTAAGAGCAGCGAGGAAGATCCAATGGGAGAACGCCACAAAAGTGAACATCTAGCATAGATCTATGGCAGGGTGATCCGGTGAATCTCCTCTTTGTAATGCTGCTGCTTCTTTATCTAAAGGGTTTTTGACTCTTTCAAAAGTTTATAGCAACTTATTGCAACAATGAAGACAAAAAGCAACAGATGGTGAAAAATATTCATTCCTTAATCCAGAGATCTTTGCATCCCCTCCTTTATGTCTTTAGACAAAATATGGACTTAATGCTAAAAACTGAATCTTTAAAATTACCCTCTAGCATCAGAAAAGGTCAGGACACCCCAGATTTCAGTCTTACCCTCTTTGACTAACAGAACTTCACTAAGACTTCGTGTCTCCATCCAGCTTCTCTGACATCAGTCTGAGAAAAGTTTGTCTCTCTTAACTTCAGCTTGGAGATGTTTGGAAGTTTTCTTGTGTCTTCAGTGCGTTTAAAGTCAGCCCAAAGGGTTCCAAGCTTAATTCCTAGCCGGTTCTTGGTGGATTTGCTGGTATGATTTGGGTCACTATCAAGTTGCAGGTTGAGCTTCTGGTTCAGCTAAAATTTCAGGATTTCCTGGAATACTAGTACATGTCAATTTTAAAAAGTAAACGCTGAAATACCTTATTGATGAACAGTGTAGTCTAACCTGAGACTCTTTTAATCAATCTTTAAAGTCAATCTTTGCAGTGGCAGTGACAGATTCATGGTTTCTTTATTCCTTTTTATGACTCCTAAAAAGTTTGTCTACTATCATTTTGATGGGGTGCAGAAGTTGCTCTAGATGCAGCGGTGGTGGTCTGGGTTTCAAGATTGTGTATAATCTGGATTTAATTTATATTCTGAATTGAAACAAGACTCCTATTGACTCAAACATAATAATGTCAGCAGATTATTTTATCTGCCTTTAGGGAGCAAGCTCATCTCAAACAGTGTCTGTAAATATGTGGGTCAATATGTTTGGACATGAAGCTCGTCACAAATCATCAGCAGAAAAAAGCTGAGTCTGTGTTTGTTGTCTGTGTCACAGTGAGACAAAGACGACCAGTTCAAAACACTGACCCAAGTTGTCAAAGTTACTTTTTTAAGCTCTTATCAGCTAGTTTAGTCTTCTTCCAACAAAATATTGAACAGTCTAACCTCAGAGCAAGCAGCTTTTCAGCCCATAAAACAAACTACACATTAAGACAAGCAGACCTCTGGCAAGTCTCCCAAAATATTGTGACTTCCGCCTTAAGGTTATACCTCTAACCATAGAATCTTTCCTGGATCCACATGGTGATCCAGATCACCGCCAAAATGTTTATTGCCAGTTACAATAAGCACCTTCTCTGAAACACATAGCAAAATCTGTCCATAACTTTTTCGGTAATTTTGAAAACAGACAAACAAACAGATGAAAACATTACCTCGTTGCGAAGGTACCAGTGGAATCATATTGCATGTCCACTAGACAGAGAAAAGTGCCTCTGAACTACAGATTGAACCCAACTCTAACACTTTGCAGCAACATGAAGATAAAAAAACATGACAAGATAATAAACACATAGAAAAGACCCAACCTTTCCAATGACTGCTGCAGCATTGCTACACATACAAAACTCACCTAACCAGCAACCAAAGAAGAGTGAATATAGGACTAATTAAGACCAATGAGAAAAAGACCTTACATCTGCTTTAGAGTTTATGAGTCCATTAGGAGTTGCTGCTTCAGACTAAGAAGATTCCTGATGGATGTTTTTTTCCTGTCTTCTGAATTTTCCTTTCCCTTTTTGCTAAAGCTTTTCCCTCTGAGCAATTTAACAGAAACTGTGGACGGTTCTGATGAACACTGACACAGGTAGGTGGCCCAGTTAGCTGTGTCCTACCTTTACCTGGACACTTCATGTAGTGGATGCAGCTGGATTTTCATTGTCGTCTTTTGAAAGAAAGGCTGCTCCTAAGTTTTGTAGCTCTACGACATTGGAAGGCTTCTAGCTATAAAACTCTTTATATCATTCCTGATGATTCCTTCCAGCTTGTTGAGATCCTTAGTTCCAGTCGTTCTGAAGCATCTCTGTGTTTTCAGATCTCTGATATCAGACAGAGCTTGGTTATTTAGGGCTTTATAAGTGAGAAGGAGGATTTTAAATTCTATTCTA
>JAUZNJ010034141.1:0-12841 GCA_034780135.1 Jordanella pulchra | reverse complement strand
GTATGTAAACTTTTGGCCACAACTGTAATCATGACAATAATTTATGGATAATTCATTTTATTGCTTGATTGTTTTGTGTCTATGTGAATAAATAGGTGTGATGTAAAAGCAAAAAAGACAAAAAAAAGACTTAAAGACTGTAAAAGCAAGTAAAACAAAATACTAAGTTTTGGAAATGTACATTTCTTAGTCTTACAATAGTTGTTTATGTTTTTTTTCCAAATAAACATTTAAAAACAAATTTTCCAGCCATTCAAATAGTTTTTTTCTTTATGATTATGATTTATGAATC
Organism: Jordanella pulchra; assembly: GCA_034780135.1. NCBI lineage: Eukaryota > Metazoa > Chordata > Actinopteri > Cyprinodontiformes > Cyprinodontidae > Jordanella > Jordanella pulchra. The sequence continues at coordinate 12,549 of JAUZNJ010034141.1, read as the reverse complement.
TACAGAATGTTTCTCTAGTTCTGAAGGAAATTACCTTTTGACAAAAAAACATAACTGGATCAAGTTTATATTTTTATGTTAAATCTAATATATTTCTTCTAGAATAAAAGTCACATTTTGTCCTACTTTTTTTTCTTTATCTGTTTATTCAGTAAATAATTCCAGCCTTAATATGATCTGAGCAGCTTTATAATAGCTGAGACTCAGGTCCTCAGTCCTCTGTTGAGTTTCTGCTCACAAACATTTAAGGGTCTGTTTAAGAAGAAGAATGACAGAGAAATGTTTTCTTGGAGCCAGTTCTGTCCCTAATGTCTACATGACCGCAAAAGAAACCAGTCTTGAAAATAGGAAAGATACATTTCAATCAAAAAAGTAGATTTTTGTTGACCTTCCTGCACACAAAAAGAGAAGAGGGACATTTTAGTCTCTATGGAAGGACAGCCAGATAAAAGCATTTTCTGTCCTACAATCACAAACATAAATATATGAACATGAGGACTTTAACCAGACCTGTTTTATCAGCTCAGACTAAGGTTGGGCTTTTTAGCGTAGCTCAAACATTTCAAACAAAGGATGAATATTTAAAATAGCACTTCATTCATACATTTATCTACAGTGGAGAATTTCTTAAACTGTGGGCCCAGTTTCTCCTTCAGATGTCCTAAGAAAGTTGTCTGATTGCGTTACACCATGAACACTTTGCATTATCAGAAAATGTGGTTTTCTTTCAGAGACGTCCCTGTAACATTTTCTTGCTAACTCAGATAAAGTCATCAGAACCTGTTCTCTGTAGATGGGAAGTTCTCACATGTTCCTGCTGGAGAAGTCCAAGCAAAACCAAGAGGAGCTTCTGAATCTTTCTGCCGTCTCTCTGTCTCCTTCTGCTCCCACATTGGCAGTTCTTATACACCTGCCAAGCAGAGACAAAGCTGTTGATGGTGCTGTGATCCGCCGACAGGTAATAATCCTAACAGTGCACAGTATCAGAGGTCCAAAGAAAGATCTTTGACGGCCGTAAGGTCAGTGATTCAGATCTTTTCTCTCTGGATAGAAAGTTTCTCTGTTTAGGACAATAATAAAAGTCCTGAAAAGACAGGCGGACGGATAAGTGGACAATCTGATTTGGACAGAGTAAATTGTGAAAGTCTTGCTCACTGATCTGTCCGCTCTGGAAGCTAAGCAGATCCAATTTGGAACAATTGGATTCAGGTAACGGGCACTTACATGTAGATCAGCTACCTGCAGATTACAGAACATGGTCCAGTTCGTGAGGCTCAAGAAGCTGTCCTCAAAGCCAGCCCTCTGGGCTAAAATAATACGTCCACTTAATCCATCCCAGCTTCAGGTTGCAGTTTTGGTCGTCTTTCAGACTTTGGATCGATCCGACACAGAGACGGTGATGTCAGCTGACAGCTGGGTCATCTGAGGTCATCAGCTGTACTTACTGTGGAGGAGGCTGCATTAACACCTGATGTAATTTACCATCACCTACCTGTGAGGCCAACCATGGAGGAGAGAACACGATTTAAAACGTCCACCTGAACAGAACTGTTTCGAATTGCTTTCATTTTGTGGTGAGATTAAAATCCCTGCCTGTTAGAAATATGGAAGAGTCAGGAGAAATGTATAAAACACTGAGAAGAGAAACATTGAGAAAGAACATAAAACAATAGTAAAAGTCATGAATTTTCCTGCAGATACAACTGGAAGCTTGTTTATAGGTTAGAGTAAGATTATCTGCATCATCTAGTGACAGAAAAAAGAATCAGTAGTTTCTTTGGAGTTGGAAGAAAGGAGTCCCATGGCTACAGTGATGCTCTGCTGCTACTCTGCCACCTCTAGGACTGGAAACATGCAGCTTGAAGAGCAGATGGTTTGCTTCAACTCTCAGGAAATCCTGGTAGAATATTTTCCTACTTTCTGTGAGGTCGCTTGGACTTTCAAATAGGACATTAATCCCAGTCTCACCTCACTGCCCTCCAAGGCTGGTTTCAGCAGGAATCCTGGAGGAAAATGGAAAGACTCCAGGTGTGAAATAATGCAGCAAAACTCTGTTTGTTCTAGGATGAGACATTTTCCTTATTGTGGAGAACTTTTCTATTGGGAATGTAAAGGGTCCGGACGGACCGACAGAGACGGACCGACGGACAGAGGAAAGTTGTGAACATTTTAAAAAGTGAGCAATAGCTTGAGGTAATAATCAAATATAATACGATGAAAGGCAATATTGTAATCAATAAATCAATCAGCTGATAAATAACAAAAGAGAAATCTTAATAGTACTGATAGTAATAAAAATTAGGGATGTCGGATCCCAGATTAGCCAAAAAACAAATTTGGGATTTTATCTGCCAGCATCAAAAATCTCTGATATTTTCATGCTGATAGAAAAACTCGGCTTCTGTTAAAAGTTTCTGGGTCAGTTGTTTTTATACCTTAGTTGTTGACTTTTGTTCCCTGTTTAAGTTATATTAGTTGATGAAGCTTTTTCTAACATTCTACTGTATAAAAGTAATAAAGGCTGGTATGATTCAAACTAATATCGAGTCAATATCAGTATCGGCCAATTCTCAAAGCTGCGATATCATCGTATCGGGAAAAGAAAAGCTGTGTGGGGAAGGTCCTGCTAATAATGATAATGGAAGGCTATCAGTTTATTTCATGGTGTCCAGGGTGGGGTCAGGCTCTGCTGGGATGATCCTCAGGGTCTTGCTGTCTCAGTTACTTTCTTTGTCTTTAGTTTCTTAGTTTATTCTTCTGTTCTGTTCAAGCATAAAAATGTATTTTTCTTAAATCTCTGTTTGTCTTTTCATCTCGGTTCATATGAATAAGGGGTTATGCTTGTTGAAGTCATTCAGTTTCTAATAGACTGATAAAATGTCATATTCAAATTTCTTATGAAGGAACATGGATAAATAAAATGCTGTGGTGATTGTGCTGCAAAGCTTTGGAGACCTCTGGTGGAAAAAAGATGAACTACCGTGACGTTTTTTAGAGATTAAATAGAAAAACTTTTTATTAAAAATTTTTTACATATAAAAAGCTACATTCCAGATTAAACAACTGTACACACTTCAGGTAGTTCCTTAAATTAGAGACTTCATTTTCCCACATGGTGGCTTATCCAACACACAAACACAAAGAGTTGTATCTTCATAAGGCTTCTTTTCTTCATCTGCTTCCTGCTGCAGAAACAAAACATATATCAGTGTCAGCCTCTCATTTAAGTCCATGTCTTCAAATGAATTTAAATAAAGACATGCTGTAAGCCTGTGACTACAACGGTTTTAAGAAGTAAAACATGTTTGGAAGACTCAAAAACTAGAAAAAAATAATCCCGATTGAGATTCTTTTGTAACACACCTGCTAATTCATGCTGCTTCTACTTCCTGATGCGAGCTTTGCTGAGGTAGACTTCATTAACGGACGTCGAGTTTCCCTGATCAGAGTAAGGGTTGACACCGGCCTGCTGGATGAACTGCTGCAGGTCACATTGCCTCAGCTCCTTGTTCAGCCCATCGATCGTCTCCATCCTGCCCTGAAAACACCAGAGGGACCAAAGGTTTAATAAGCGTTCCCTCATATACAGCTTCATCCAGTTACATCATCATGTACATCAGGCGAGCTAAAGGGCTTCTATCAGCTGTGGTTGAGGGTCTAAGGAATTAAGTGTGGCAGTCATTTGGATTTGAACCAGAGACTAAACTACTACTGGAAAATAGACATAAAACAACAAGAAAAGAAAACAGGAAAACGAACATATAGATTCAGCACAATTAGCTGAAGAAGGTAAACAAATATTTCAGTGAATTAGTTCCTGTTTAAATAAACTTTAAGTCTCTGAGACTGAAAATAAAACTCATAAAATGTCCAATAAGTCACTGCTGAGCTAAATAAGATTAGCAGGCACTTTTGTTGTTACAAACTGAAGTTAGTGTTCATTTTGTTAATGGGTCTAAAGTTATTGCATTGAATATATTATATGGTTGAATGGTTTAAAGAGGAAATGCAAACTGCAGATATCAGAGAGTCGGTGATATGTCTGTTTATTCATATCTGGACAGATTTGAAAAACTGTGTTTGAATCAGGTTTCAAAATGTGTAACTGAAGTATCTAAAAAATGTCAGTTCATGAATGAAGGTGGATTTTCGATCCTTTTTACGTCTGAATCTGATACTGCAGCTCTGCTTCTCACTTTCACCTGAAACTACTGAAACTTTTCTCCTCAGCTTTAGGCTCAGTGTTGCTATCAGTCTGTTTTCTCCCTCAGTCTAATCTGCTCCTTTGTTCGTTCCGGTTTGTCTTGTTTGCAGGTTTCTTCCATCAGTTTGTTTCTGTGTCTTTCATTCCTGTTGGTTCATCATGTGTCATTGTTAAAAGATGTTTTGAACTAAAAGCTCCGATTGATGAACAGACTGGAATAATGTCTCATTTTCTTTTTAAAGGACATGTGAACACATTAAAGATGACTGATAGTCTCCTGTCCAACCTGATCAGCAGCTGCTCTAAAGAATCAGAATCATATGAATTAAACTGCAGGACAGTAGAGTCACTGTTTGAAATGTTTACTTTCAGATCTGCTGCCAGCATCAGTTTCTTATCTTAAATAAAAAGTCTGCGCCACGCAGAATGAAAAATCTGGCTTGTTTTAATGTTTTTATCATTGTTTAAAAGCCATATAAGACTGTTTGATTTAGGATAATCATAATTTATGTTTATGTTTATGTCAGTTTATGTCAAATAAAATCCAACCGTCCTCTAATTCACTTATTATATTTGTATTTTTAATTCTAATTTTAGTTTGGTTGTGATATAGATTGTCGTATTTCACTGATGTCTTTCTTTAATTCATCGTTTTATTGTTTGGTTTTCATTGCGTTGCTCTCGCTCTGAATGCAAACTGCTCTATAATTAAAGGTTTAACTATCACGTTTTAAACATATTCTAGAGGAATTAGTATCTGCTGAGTGAATAGAAGATCAATCTGTTTGAATGTGTTGTTAAATATATTTATGTTGAAAGCAACAGACTTCCTTCACTCAGAAATAATGACTTAATAAAACCACAAAAGGTGAGCTAACGTTCTTCCTCAGAGTCTTCCTCTTACACTCCTGCTTAGCAGCTCCACCTAAACCATCACAGAATCATGTTCAGCTCCACTGTCTGTATTTTAGAGACTGTCTCAGCCTTAACTGGTCATACCAGCAGATCTCAGATCTGTTTAATATTTGCTCCGTCATTCGGTCACCGTCTGCTTTCAGTCTTATCTAGTTCATCTTTTTTTATGTAAATCTTAGTGTTCAAACCAGACTTAAGCTGAATTCAGATTCTCCATCTCTAGGTTTGGATTTTCATTGACAGTTTAAACACTGTATTTTAATGGTGGGACTTTTTTCTGCTTTTTTTAAGGCTGTGAGCCACAAACAGCCTTTAGACATGAGCCAATCACAGCAGGGCGTTCAGCAGGAAAACAAACCAGCTGCAGTTCGACTAAGCAGCAGTTTAACTGATTTGCTTCCCGTCTCTCTCAGCCAGAACGGTGGATGATGAGGTATACCTTTACCCTTTCTTCTGCAGTCTGCAGCTCCCACTGCGTCTCTGCTAAAGCTGCATCCAGATCCTCTCCAAGCTGCAGCCGGTTGTGGAGCTCCTGTGTCAGAGACCTCAGGGCCTCATCAGTCAGCTGGACGTCCTCATCAGAGCCGTGTGTCTGGCTCCGGTTTTCTAAGTCCTCCTCCAGATGCTCACAGCGGGTCTGGAGCACCCTAATCTCGTAACTCTGGTCATCTATAGATGAGTGGATCTGTTGGAGACGTCTCTGCATCTCTGTGGGACACAGGTTTTCTACTTTTAGGAGGCTTAGAGGACGAAAACACTCAAGACGATAAAAAACAGATTTGAACTCCTACCTTGTTCTCGTTCCATTTCCACCTTCAGCTCCTTCTCCCAGTTTTCTCCATAAATCAGCTCCACCTCGTACTGCTTCAGCCGAAACTCCAGCTCCTGCAGGTCATCCGTCAGGTCTGGTAACGGATCTGGAAGTGAAGAGGATGCGACCGTCTGGTCCCATAGTTTTGTTTCCTTCTCCAGAGCTGCGATCTGAGCCTCCAGGTCATGCAGCATATTCTGCTGCTGCAGGACCTGCCTGAACATCTCCTCTTTGTGAGGATCAGGATGATGTTTCTTTGAAGAAGGATCCTTTAAAGAACCTTGAGACGGCTGTTCTTCTGCTGATTCCCCCAGAGTTGGAGACCAGTTCCTGCTGGGTTTGTTCCTCCTGGGAAGAGTTGAGGGACCCAGATTGAAGGAGAGAGCTTTCTGAGGACCATTATGCTTCAGTAGTTCTGGTTCTGAGGGCTCCACCAATGGAGGAAGACTGTCTCTGGAGGAACTATGTGGACCTTCGCTGAGGCTGGGGCCGGTCCTCCGCAGGATGAAGTGGACCTCTGCAGCCAGCTGACCCATCTGAGCCAGCAGCTTCATGGGGCAGTCATCAGCACCCAGAGGTCGCTCCAACCCTCGAAACTTCCTGATCAGAACATATCGACCCGTCTGGCCTGTGTGGGCAGAATGAAGACACACAACATTTGCAGAAAGGTTTAAGTTTTTAGTTTTTTTCTTTTATTCTCAAGCAACAGCAATAAAATATATGTTAAAAGGGCCTAAGACAGCATCAGTCTGTTAATAACATAAGAAATGTTTCTCATTCTTCCAGCTCAAAGTTAAAGATATTCCCCTCCTGTTATTGTTTCTCCTATCTGTTTACTATGTTATAACTCCTATGCTTAGTTCTCTTTATATTCTCTTAATGAGACTAAAAGCCATTTATTATAACTTTACTCATGCCTGGTTTAAATTAGATATCAGTTCAAACATTTCAGAGGTGATCCCCTGGGCTCTGTCCTATTCCCCTTTTTGTTTATTTCTATCTTCTGTTTAGTTCACAATTTACAGGAATTATAACTTACAACTTAATCACTCTACAAATAAATACCAGCTGCACATTTGCAGTTACTTTATGTTCAAATCAGTTCACTTCTACATTAAATTGTTTATTATTATTATTAAATTGTTTATGATAGAATGAACCCCACTGTCTGATAACTCAGTTTTATATAAGGAATTATAAGAATGTTTTTTCCAATATGATGTTTTTTTATTACATCAGGAGCTCAGTAATGTTCACCATTTGCCCCTGTCAATTATATAACTGCAGGTGGAACAACGTACCGATGGCCTGTGCCAGAGAGATGACGACGTCGTGACAGGGAGTGTTCAGAGAGAGACCACAGACCACCCTGATGACCCCATCCACCCAGACCTTCAGCTCCATCTCTGAGCTGACTGTGATCTGCAGGACGACATGACAGGAACCTGCTTGGTTATTCAGTTCAATTCATTTACATATTAAAACACCACAGAACAAAAAACCATCTCCAAGGAACATTCCTTATGGTTGATTATATCTATCATTAGTTTAGGTAAATAAATGACACTTATTGTAAACAAATCACTGTAATACTATTAAATAATCTTTAAATATAAAACCTCTTTAGCACAGTTGATTGAATCTCAGGGCAATAACAAGAGGCGGTGTTTGTTATTATCACAGAGTTTTCTTTGCAGATCATCTTTGTTTGCAACAGATGAACAGAAAAGTTTCATAAAATGGGGGATTTAAATCTAACCTAGAGTTAAAGTATCCATGATGCTGAAGTCACATGTGAACAACTTCCCAGGTTTCTGCTGAAAGCAGGAATGCTGCCGAACACGCTGACATTCCTGCAGGACCCCGACTCCACCCTCACATTCCTCCAGTCTCTGTTTACTCTGCTTCACATCGGCGTCAGTTTCACCCCGAAATCAATACCTACTGTTAAAACTTACTTTATTTAATCTAAAATATTAATATGTTCCATTTATTTATGGACTTAGAGCTGGTATTTATGATCATTTAAATCGTTTCTGCTCAATGACAACTTTGAATTATTTCAAAAGAGCTTTTAAAATTGGAAAATTCTATAGAAATGTTTTGTTCTTTTTAAAGTTTCAATTTCTATCATCATATCAACAACTTGATGCAGTTACTGAAGTTAACTTGTATTCAAGTTCTATTCATTTAAGGCTTATGGTTAAATAACGGTCATTTTTTCTGTTTTCGGAGTATATTTAACATGTTTTTACAGAATCTAGTCAACAGAATAGAAAACATTTAAATCAGACTAATTCTTCTTTCAGTGTTGCTTAAAACGTATCTTTATACAGATTTTTGAAATATTTTCTAAATCAAAGAAATGATTGGTGTTGTATAAAAAATATCAGTAACAAGAGATATAAATAGTATCAAATATATAAAAAGTAGTAATTATATAAGAAATGTATCCAGTCCAGAAAACATTTTGCTTTCTTCCAACATAAAAGGAAACGGCTTGAAAATAATGTTCTAGTAATTATTCCATCTCTGTACTAAAAACATAACCTGCTGCTAGATATGAAGAGTTTAGAGCTGCAAGGCAAATAATCCTGTGACTATTTTCAGGATAATTAGCATAATTCTGATCAGGAAATGAGAAAATTAGAGCTAACACTCACCTTGCTGTTCAAGCTGCTCTATGTTTCACTCAGGTTTTGAGCTCAGGATGGTTGGACGGCTGAATGAAAGTGACAGAAACACCTTCGAACACAAACTACACCCAGAAGTGGGAGGAGTGACGCTGAGGAATGCAGCTCATCTGGCTGCTCTGCATCTGACTGATGTCACCCTGAAGCTGCTGGGAGACAATAAGCACTTTTACTGCAGCACAGATTCAATTTTACTAATACACTTCAGTCTCAGCAGATATCTCATTTTTCCAATATTTTGTGGATTAATGGTTTAATTTCACTAGTTATGATCCCTGAACTTATCGTCATCTTTTATTCTTCTTTTATAGCAGTCAGTAAATAGCTAACCTCAGTATGGAAAGAAAGCAACCTTTTGCTCCTGCTATAAAATCCCATCACCTTTCTCTTATTATATCTAAACTGCGCTGAATTTCAGTGACCTGCTCCAGGATGATCCTGTTGCAGGTTTAAAACCCCTGAATGGTGAGCTGAAGTCAGTGATGTCACTGTGATGCTGCCCTTTGGCTCCTCCCACTGAGAGAGAAACGGGAGTGTCTCCTGTTACTAACCGGTGTGTCTCCAGATCTGCAGCATTCCAGGCCGTGTTTGTGTCTCTGAGGCTGTTTGTGTTTAAATTAGTCAACAACTCTGAACCAGAGACAAACACAGATCACTGAGCAGAGACTCAGCATGGATGTTAGGACTGTAACATCACTAAAACACCCACCAGCTTCTGGTGCTTCTCATGTACAATCACAGCAAATGCTCCAAAGGGCTTTATAGAGGTTAAAAACAGAGGGACAGACTTTCAGCTAGAAGCAAAACAGATTTACATGGTCAAGCTGATTAAACCGAAAGAAAAATAACAAATAAAAATCTTTGGTGATAAAATAGTAAAATAAAATGTCATAGTAAAACATTTTAATCTTCAGATCTGTTAAATCTTGTCAGTCAGTAACAATGATAATGTTGTGAGGTTTTCTTTTTATGCTACCATGCTGTTGCTACCATGCTGTAATACTCTGGTTAGATAACAACCAATGCCAATGGCTCATTTGACCACTTATGTGCCTTACATGGAAAGCATTGTGACTTATTACTTTGTTATTTTTGAAAAAACTTAAGAAAGTTAGGAAGGAGAGTATGAAGCATAAACAACTTTTGAATTGAATTGAATTTGAATTGTATTTAATAAATGCAAAGAAGAGATCATTGATGCAAACCTAACCAAAAGTCCATTTATCAACCATTTAATTAATATTTAATCTTCTGTCCAAAACAATGAAATGATGACAGACTAAAACTCTTCCTTTAGACTTTATCAACAATCACTAGAAAATGAAATATGATTGGTTTCAAAGGAAAGAGAACATAACTACACATTTAATCACATTTTTAGGCAGTTAACATACACTTCTGTTAGGGCCAGCTGGTGGTCAAGATTAGTGGGAATCAGCTCACATGTTATTTAATTTTTCTTAGAGAAAACATTGATCCAACACCTCATCTGGCGGTAGATTGGGCAAATGGCAGGTAATTTCTGTGGTTTAGATTCAAACTGTTTTCTTCTTAACCTAATAATTAAGATCTTTAAAAAATACGTTTTTTAAAAAAGAAACTAGAGTGAACATGCAATAAGTCTCTCTGGGTGTCCTGGTTTAGTTTTGTTTTGATGCAATTTGATTGAAATCAGTTTATTCTATATCAGTCAGAGCTGGCTGTAGGTTCTTTGCTGCCCCCTACTGCTGAGCTTGAATTCCCAAAAAGCAACTCTCCACAGTTATTAAATAATTCATCTCTTACTTTATTTTAAACCTGAAGATTAAATATAACTTTGAGGGACAAAATTACAATATTACAATAACCAACAACCCAAAATTGAATACACTGCATTGCAATTTTGATGATGATGATGATAGTTTATTTCTGATAAAGACATCACCTACAGACATAACAACAACAATGATTTTCATGTTTTTAAGTGTAAATACAATACCTTATTCAAATTTACATACCCAAATACATGTGAATGCACCACTTATTTGGTGACTGTGAGTCTGAAAAGGAGTATGATGAAGTTTAACTTATATAATCATGTCCCTTTTCCATTCGTTAATTCATAGCCTGAGTAATCATCCTATTTCTAGTATCCTTTCCAAGACAATAAAACAATAATAATAACTATAATAAGTTTTCCTGAGCCAGCTGAAAGTTATACACACACACATACATACGTATCTATGCATACCAATCTACCTGCATATATATATATACAAAAGTAGTATTTACCTATTAGCATACCCACATATAATTACATACACAAACCAAATTCATCACCCCAATTCATCCTCATACGTTTGAATAATAACCATTTTAAGTCTTGTCTTAAAATATCTCATGCTTGGACTTTGCTTCAGCTCTTGTACGTGTTTATTCTAGATCTTCACTCCAATAACCGAAATGCACATTCTTTTCATTGTTGTTCGAACATGTAAAGTCCTGAAGTTGAGGTTTTCTCTAAAATCATATCCCCCCACTCTATCAGTAAATCATTTTTGAATATTTCTTGGTAATAATTATTTCTAACTTTATACATAAACTGTGCAGTTTGAAACTCTACCAAATCTGGAAATTTCAGGAAATAAGAATCTATAAATAAATTGTTGGTGTGACAATAAAAATCAACCTTGTGAATTATTCGAATGGCTCTTTTCTGTAATGCGCATAATGGTTGAAGTGAAGTTTTGTAAGTGTTGCCCCAAACTTCCACACAATAACTTAGATATGGCAAAATAAGTGAACAGTAAAGAATATGAAGGGCAGAGGAGTTTAGAAATGTGTTAGCATTAGAAAGAATTGCAATACTTTTAGCTATTTTAGATCGAACATATTTAATATGAGGTTTCGAACAGATCTTACTATGAATCAAAACTCCCAAAAAACAAATTTCATTATTGGTAAGTTGCTATGCCTTTTACAATTCCCAAATAACATAAACTTGGTTTTATCTAAGTTTAGTCATAATTTGTTGATATCAAACCACTTTTTCAATTTACATAACTCTAAATTCATTTCTATCAAAAGCTGCCGTAAATTTTCACCTGTACAAAAAATATTTGTATCATCTGCAGATAAAACAAAATTAAGTGTTTTGGAAACCTTACATATATCATTTATATATAAGATAAACAACTTTGGTCCCAATACTGAGCCTTGGGGAACACCACAAACAATGTCTAAGGATGAGGACTGGAAATCACCCAATTGCACAAATTGTTGCCTGTTGCTGAGATAACTTTTAATCCAGTGCAAAACCACTCCTCTTAGACCATAGCGCTCGAGTTTCTTGATAAGTATTTCATGATCAATTGTATCAAACGCCTTTTTTAAGTCAATGAATACCCCAACAGCAGATATCTTTTTATCTAATGCACTGGTTACCTCTTCTACTAAATTAAGAAGTGCCATCGCTGTTGATCTTTGTGATCTAAATCCATATTGACTCTCAGTGAGTAGTTGATGTTTGCTAACAAATCTATCCAATCTAGCCACAAATATTTTTTCCAGAATTTTGGAGAATTGTGGAAGTAATGAAACGGGCCTGTAATTTGTGAAATGATGTCTGTTCCCAGATGTATACAGTGGGATAACTTTTGCAATTTTAATTTTTTGTGGAAATACACCTGTTTGAATTGATAGATTACAGATATATGTTAGCGGTTGAATAATTTCCACAATCACCTTCTTTATTATTATCATGTCAATACCATCGCAGTCAGTTGACCTTTTACTTCTACATTTATTTACTATATCTATAATTTCTTTCCCTTCCACTGCTGTGACAAACATGGAATCTGGATTTCTACTTATTAATGTGTCTTTTAGTGTTTCATCTCCTGCGGTCTGTGAGATTTCTTCAGCCAATTTAGGCCCCACACTTACAA
>JAUZNJ010034140.1:0-37671 GCA_034780135.1 Jordanella pulchra | reverse complement strand
AAAAAAATATTAAGAATATGTCTTGCCCTCTCCTCATTACCATTCCACCACATACAACATAAAATGTTGCCTTAAATCATAGCACAAATCTCATATCCTGAGCAAACACACTTCCAACACTGTTTAAACTGCTTTGCTTTGTATGCAATAATTTGCTAAAATGACCATGCAAGTCTCTGCAGCAGTCCCTACAAACTTTCTTATGATGTCAGCAAGCATATCTCTGGGGATTATCATGAGCCCATTTCTGTGTGATGCTGTTTATCTTTATGGCTTTTGCAAGAAAGAGGAGATTAACCCCATAACTAGCAGACATCTTATAGCTGATCTGAGCATCATTAGTCCACATTAATAACCCATGGAAGTGCAAATGGGCTTTTTTTATCATCTTAATTACACGACATCTGAGCTCTCTATCTAAAGATGACTCTTTAAAGATGAGACGGGCTTAGTGAGTTCAAGCTACTTGTTTTTATGCGCACTTCCGAGAAAGAGAAAAATTGGCACAAAAAAGTTTTGTGCATGTACACAAACAGATATAAGCCATCTAAACTAAAAAGGCTGCCACTGCCCATTAAAGAGATGGATTGACAGCAGTGCAGAATAAATCTTTGTGGCACTGAGTCAGAAATATAAATAGAGCACCTAAGATAGATTTGTCTCTGGTGTTGATGAAGTTACCTTTAGGGGGTTAGAGCTCTACCTTTTTAGTAATGAGGACAACAGCAAACAGTTTGGTCTCCTAATGAGAAATGATGCTTTGGAGGTGAGATACAAAAACAATGCTGCAGAAAAACGCCTCATTTTTGTGTTGTCTGAGTCTGAACAAAAGTGAACCCAATAGATCTGAAAGAATCAGCCCCACCTGGTGGCTTTGATACACACACACATATACAAACAAAACCAAAAAGCAGAATTATAAATTTATAAATAGATAGATACACTCTTTTTCAGCAAAAATGGATGGATTGTCATTGCAAATTTTTCATACAGTATGGAGTGTCTTAAGTTAAAACATATTTACAAACTGTGTAAAATCAAAAAGTGTTTAACAAAAAAGTAATTTTCTTAGACTTGTGTATTTTTTCTAATAAATACCTTCTTTTCATGCTAACAAAAACAGATCAACCAAAAAGCAATTTAATTTCAATAGATAAATACATTATGTTGAAATGAGGTAAACACAAGTAGGGAGGAGTGTTCAAGTACCCATTTTTATCACAAAAGTGAGCGGGTGTACCAATTATGCTATAGCACCCAGTCAGAGCCCACATGAGACTGATAACAGAGCTGTGCCCAGGGTTTCTATGATTACGCTCCCTGGCTTTCTTTTCACCATCTTATTAGACAATGCTGTGCTGCTGATATTCATGCAGAATTAGGGTGCATGAAGACATAAAACAGCACTAACACAAAGGTAGTAATCCATTTCTTTCCCCTCCATCTTTTGTTCTCCTACTAACCCAAGTTGGAGGACTGGCATCCGATTAGAGCTCTAATGTTAATCAATGTGAGGCATTATAGGTTGTATAAATCACAGTCTGACACCGACTCTACGAGTCATTAATAGAGAAGTCAGCAGGGGATAGTAAAAAGAGCAAACATGCAGACAAACAGAACAACATACCTCTACCAACCTCAAGCTGAGTTATTAATATCTCACATTAACAAAGAAAATATCAACTTAAAATTTTGATTCAAACAAGAAGGCCAAACATTCAAAGGGCCACATTTCTCATTTAGTAGACCAAACACTGATTTATTTTTTTAAAGGTGCAATCAAAAGCTCCCTGGTTCCTGCTAATGCCCCAAAATCTTGGCTTAAATTATTATTTGCTATTTAACAAACATCCCACCAACCACCAAAGGTGTTTTTTTATATCAGAAGGCAAGAAGGAGGAGAATCCTATGATTTTTTTGTTTTGTTTGAGGATATAGTTATTCTGCTTGAAAAGGCATGCAGGAAAGTGCACACGCAGGCATTTGTAACCTGAGCGCGGTTACTGAGGGGGGGACCATCTGAAGACTTGCAGGCCCTTTGATGTCTTCTGAATGCAGGCATAATGCATGTGTAATTAATAATCCATTTGCATTTGATGAACTAGGGCACTTAGTCAATGTTCTCGGGATACAAATACCTGAGGAAAACAATAACAACTGAGAACATTATAAAAGGGATTCTTTGCAAAAAAAGACAAATCTTTGGCCCACTTTGGATTAGAGATACATTAGCCTCTAATTATGTCCTAATTGCCAATATTTTAGCAGGTGTTTGTACTTAACCAGTGATAATGCCCTCCTGGAACAAACTCATTAGGGTTATTCTCAGGTGTATTCCAGCGGTCCTTTGTGATTATGAGGGAAGATGGACTCATGGTCAAAAACATTGATATTAATGAGACTGTTGAAGAGGACAGTGTTAACGGTTTTAAAAACAACAGCAAAATTAATGCTTTTGTTGGTGAATATATGGATAACAATAATAATGTTTATCATATCAAAAGAAAGAAATATAAATGATAAATGTCAAAATAATTTTTTTTCGTGCAAGTTCCCAGTTCAGATAGGAATATTAATGTTTTGACCAAATATTGCTAAAGAAATCAGAGAAAAAGAAAAAAGCAACTCTAAGAAAAAGAATTTTTCTAGCAAATCAAACGTGAAATGTAACCCTACACTTGATTAATTATTGAACTTAGATATTTCAGATATCTTTTTTTATTGGCCTGCTGGCATTTGGCAGCAGGGGAGAATCAAATTCCAATAAGTCCCTGGAGATTGTCCACTTCAGAAAAGAGCTGAGCCAGCAGGTCAAACTGCACAAATGTCATGGAGAGAGAGGAAATGAACCAAAAAACAGGCGTGGAGTGCCAGTACTTTTCACTTCAAAAACTATGACCTCAGTGTATTTAATGCTCTGAAAAAAAGCAGCATTATTTGTGCCTATAGAGTAGCATTAATTGATCACAGGCCTATTCTCTATGGTAAGGCTGATGAGTAGTTTTAAAACTTAACTTAATGGCTCACCAAGAGCCTGTATTAAGTAAACTGAGTTGACCAAATGTATGAACAAATTATGGTGCTTCTTAGGGCTCCTTGAGCAAGCCCCATAGAGGACATTTCACACAGAATACAGATCTCAAACCTTTGATAGCAAATTTAAACTGAATCAAAATGTTAGCTAACTTGAAATGAACATAAAGTAAGAAACAAAGACATCTTGCCAAAAGCCAAGCATTAACCCCAATACTGAAATGTATGATACCAATGAAAAACACTGACCTATATGATGTCAATCAGAAGTGGATGGCTGAAGAAAAATAAACATGGCTGTGTCAGTGTATCCAGTCTGTTCTAACTGGATAACACTCTATTTTGTTTTTGAAAAATTAGCAAAAGGCTGTGATTTTTGCTTTTTCCAATGACAAAAATGTTTGCTTGTTCCTACTGATTAGATTTGGTATGCATAGTATGCATAGTTTCTAATTGCCAGATAGGAAAGTCAGGAGGTCCCTATGTTAAATGCTATTAATAGAAAGTATTCAGCTTCCTTTTCCTACCACATTCCTTACTGTCAGTGATGGCCAAAATGAGAGACCATCACTGTCCTATGTAGGAGAATGATTACTCACTCCCTCCAGGAAGCACTTACTTCTCCTGCACCCTGCCTGCCCAGTAAACAACACACCCATTTTCTATGATCAGTGAAGCGGTGATGTGAGGCCCAGTGCAATATCTGCTAGTTTAGACAAAGTGACTCTTTTAGCACCTAATCAGAACAGTGACAGCAAGTGTTCTTTTGTTTAGATAAATAATATCTGCCATTACAATGGATTCTTGGCCACTAAAGTTGTCGGACCTTAGTCGTCCTAAAAAGAGCCTGATCACCAGTAGTGGCGTGAAACCATGCTGCAGCGGTTCTAGGGCACCGGTGCTCCTGAAGTGGACACTACCCACATGGCGAGGGACCCTGTTGCTGTTAAGACAAGTATCTTCCTTCTCGGTTGGAAAAGTAGTGACACAAAACAGGTCATGTTTGAGTGGTTCAAGTTAACCTTGGAGGAATTAAAAAAGCTTGATACAGAATCTTTAAACAAATTAAAAAAAATGTCTCATCCAAGTTTAATGAATCATTTAACATGGAATAATAAGCTGGTACACCAACTTATTTTTGTTATTACAGTTTTTTTCTAACCAGCAGTATAGCAGAACTTTTTTCTTAGTGTCAAAGACAAACCCAGATTTACTTTCACAAGTGGAGCATTACAGCTTTCACAATACATCTCCACCCAATATATGTTTTTATTAAACTTATTAGACATTAATTTCGAATTACTTGAAAGACAATATAAAGAGTTAAAGGGAAAAAAGGAAAGAGATGTGAGACAAAAACTATAATGAAGAGAAAATTAAAACAGAGGAGAAAAAAGATAAAGAGAACCCAAGATAACGTCCAGTCCGCTTCATATCTGCAACAAGAGAAACAGAATTAATGAACAGCAAAACAAACAGAGAAAGTATCACATGTTGCAACATACCAACGCATAACAACAACATCACTGAAGAAATACAAAATATGATTTAATACAAGATGTAGTGGAAGCCAAAGCTAAATACAAACTGTATGTGTAATAAGCAGGCAGACTGAGGACCTAAGAATTACCAGAAACAAACTTGAGAGTTTGAAAGATTTTTTTTAAATCATCTGGATAACAGCACACAGCCAGTGACAGAAAAAGGAAACACTTCTCAGGATTCTGGTGGAGACCTGAATTCTTTCCTTTAGTTCCTGACAGCGAGGTGATGACGTGACTGCAAGAGAAGAGGAGGTGGGACAGACTGGCTTTCTTCACTATGATAGTCATTGACACATATTTGGAGGCGGCAATACGAATCAATTAGGTAGGTCTCAATGGTCAGCTTCAGAAAACAGTTTAAACAACTTAGTCACACTCATGGGATTCAGGGATGATGCTTGAATCAGTGGTCAGAGAAATGCAAAGGTGGAAGCAGATTTGAGCAAAGAAATCTGAAAAGCTGAGGTTTGAGGTGGGTAGTCAATAGTCAGAAACAGGCTTGTTGTCCAGAATATCAAAAAGCAGGTGAGAGAATCCAGTAAGGGCAACGCAAGTTGGGGAAATCAGAAAACAGAACTAGACTTGGCACAGGGCAGGGCAAGAAAGGAATACCGAATATCTATTCACACAGAAATTTTCACAAAATCCGGCACTGACTTAAACACCGGTAAAGACTTATAAAATCAGGCAATGAGGTGACATGGGTAGAGCCGATTGAGAATGTGTGTGGTTAGGACAGGTGGAAAGAATGAGCACTCACCCAGTGCATGTGAGCCACAAGAGATCATTCACAGGCATAACTGCACTGACTGTGGGGGAGAGTAGGCCCCTCATTTAGTGGGGGCCTTAGATGATCCAGAAGAGGGCACAGCCCAAGACCTAACATAATCTAAACAGGTACACAATCAACATTACACATTCCAACTTTCATGCCCACACATATACACAGTCACATGCTTTATGGGGACATTTGATTGACTTACATTTATTTTAGATAGTCTAATCCAGGCCCTTACACAAGCCTTAACCATTACCAACATGACCTTAACTCTAATCTAAACTGAATTCACACATACTAAACCTAACCCCAACCCAAAGAAGAGAACTTTACCATATTACCTGTAAGTCCCCACAAAAAACACTGCCCCCACATTTTATGTAATAAAAAAAAAAGCATGACACAAAACAATGGATGTCATACACACATTTGCACTTCCCCCAACTCCAAACACTATACATTATATTCCCAGATCAATGTACCACAATGTACCACTATCAGGGAAACCAACACCCAGATCAGGGCGCTGATCCTCTTTATTCAGGGGTGAACAGCAGACGACCAGAGCCACCAGCCGAGACCAGGACTGTGCACCGCCTAAACTTGAGTGCACCCGCCTCTGGACCTAAGGGGGCTGCAACACGATTTCAATGAGCCAGTACAGATTTTTCCAAGCTTCTATGAAAATACTGCAAAAATACTGTACATACAAATCTCTTAGGAATTTTCGTAGGTCTCGTAATGACTAAATATGAATTTTAAAAGAATTAAAGGAATCAGTGTATATTCAGAGATAAAAACATATAAAAACCTATAGCCCTTGCGTCTGACATAAAAAAAATGCATGCATATTCTAACATGCATTTAAATTACAGTAGGGCAATGATTCATGTATGTAACAGAAGGTCAACAATTAATCTTACATGCAATTACTCTAAAAACTTGATAGAGATAGAGAAAAGTACATCGCAGTAGAGACAACAAAATAGATACAAAAGAACTTATTAACCAACAGTTAACGGGCATCTAAGCAGCAATAATATAGTAAATTGTTGTATGAGAATGCAAGGAGTATTAAACACATTTAAAAATACATTAAATGAACTTACTATCCACAGTATTTTTTGAGCAATTATGTAATTATTAAGATGCATCAGTGGTTGGAAAAATTAACAAGTATTTTGTAAACTGGCAGAGAAGATTCCTGATCCTGGGACAACAGAGAGCTGCAATGAGATACTCATACTAGAAATCCAAAGTCAATGTTTCTCACAGCAGTGAAAGAGGGAGAGATCAAAGCTGTTCTTAACAAATAAAATAATAAAGTCATTTGACTGGGATAATCGATATGACAACAGTAAAAAGAGTTATTGATGCAATTGTTAAACCACTGACTCTTATCCATAATGTCTCTTTTAGAAGAGGTACATTTCCAAACACAATCAATACTGCAAAAATTATACTTATATAATTATACAAAACTGGAGATAGATACCAGTTCGCAAATTATAGGTCTACTTCATTACTTCTAAAGATTTCAACATTCTGGAAAAATTCAATCAGCACACTAGACTACTGAAAGTCACTATTGATTTAGATCACAGGGAAGTTTTGTAATCAATAAAGGAAATCAATAGCTTCATATATAGAAATAACTTTGCTATTGGTCTGTATGTTAATCCAAAAAAAATTATTTGATGCATTTGATCGCAATACATTATTCAGGATTTGGGTTCGTTCGTGGTCAAATTCTTCCTTGAACACCAGATATAAGGATTTCCATCAATGCATTTGGCACCAGGACACTCTACACCAAAGGTCGATGATCAACTTTTTAGTCGTACCTTCTGACCTTCAGCAGCATGTCGTGGAAAAACTCAGGTGAAGAGAGGGGATGGAGCCGTCCACTGATTACCACATGGTGGTGAGCTGGATACACTGGAAGAGGACAAGGCTGAATAGACTTGACAAGTCCAAGAAAGTAGTGAGGGTTTGCTTGGAACAGCTGGTTGAGCCCTCAGTCAGGGACGTGTTCAACTCCCATCTCTGATAGAGCTTCTCCCAGGTTTCAGCGAGAGCACACCTCTGACTTCCAGTGCCAGACAGAGTCCTGTTACTTGCAGAAATACTCAGTTAACTCCGCAGCCACTGGATGCATCAAAGATGGACAAGTTGCTGAGTACAGAGAGCTGGTGAACAGCTTTGTGACATGGGCTGGAAACAATCCTCTGATCCTGAGTGTCAATAAAACAAGGGAGATCATTGTAGATTTCGGAAGAAACACGAACAAGTTGAATCCTGTTAACATCATGGGAAAGGAAGTGGGGGAGGTGGAGGAGTATAGGAACTCCTCTGGAACCTCTGGATATTATTTCACAAAGGAGAATTATTCATAAAGTGACATAGATTATGGACAACAGTGTGTATCCTCTTTAGAAGATTTTTAAACAACAAAGTGTCCACAGTAAGAGGCTTCTCCACATCCGGTGCAAAACAGACAGAACAGAAGATCCTTCCTGCCAACAGCTATCAACACCCACAACAACTGGTTAAGAGAAAACAAAACTATGTCAGTTACTACAACATTTAATTTCTCTTTGTGGTAAATAAAGTATTTTTAAATTGAATTTGAATTGAATATGTGGCAATGTAATGGTGTCCCAAAGACCTCAAGGAACACAAGAGGAGGGGATTTTCAAAAAGATTGGAGGTTTCTACATCTGACAGGTTTGTTGTCAAAAGGGGAAACTATGACATCATACTTTTTGAATAAGCCTGTAATAGATATTTACATAAAAATTACATTAAATCATCTTACAGTGTCACAGTCATATAGGTTTTAAGTGGAACCATATAAAACACTTATTGTTGTTAAATAGAGTTTAGGGTTTAAGTTCATCTCTAGAGATTTGAAATGTGTTTGAAGGTGTTGAAATGTGTGTTTAGACTGAGGTCTCATGGAGTTGAGAATCCCTCCATCTTTTGTGTTATTTACATAACTCAGATAAAACATACCTCATCCTGCTTCGATGTTTTTAAAATCTAAAACGTATTTTTGACAGTTCCCTTGTCAAATCCCAGACTCACATTAAAAATCTGTTAAATATTTTTTTCCTCCAAATTTTTCTTTTGCACCTCGTACTTACTGTTGCGTTGTTCGACCTTGAGTGAGAAGCTGTCAGGCGCTTTTTAGAACATAAGCGGTGCAGTTTCCCATAATCCACTGGGAACGTGGAGGTGAGAGCTGTGGCCCAGTAGCTCTCTGAGTGGCTGGCAGTGGATCAAAAGCAAACGAGGTTCCTGAGCTCATTCCAATTATAACAGCACACACTATCAACTACAAATACAAACAGCACATAAGTGATAGTGCTGGTGGCCTGGAGGATTGCTGCCAGAGAGCAGGCAGCATGCTAATCAGGATACCTCTTGCCATGGGCTATTTAGGGAATAGCCTCTCATCCCACCAATTCCCCTTGCCTTAGCCAGGGAGACGAAAGAAAACAGTGGGGGGTGGGGGGGTATGAATTCCCTGAGAGCTCAATCCAAGGACAAAATATTAGAAAATGGATCTTTAACTTTGCTCTTGGCCAATATCCATATTAATTCCAAAAAGGAAAAACAGCACAAAAGTGATAAATAATATATAAGGAGATTAGTCCAAAACATACGGGCTATAAATTATGGACCTCGACAATTGTGGATTTCTTGGTTCTCTCAAAATGTGAAGTAAAAATACTGTTTGTGCTTCATTTTAATTTCAAACAGGGTTTTATTGAAATTATTATGCAGCATTCAAACATTCTCCATCATGATCTAACCTTTGCAAAAGCAAAGTGCGGAAAGCATGACCCTCAGTCATTTGCACATCACTTCACACTGTTTATAGCAATTAGTTTGATTATCCATAAGATCTTCTCCACCTTTCTTCTGTAGTTGGCCAATCCAGGAGAGTGATTTATGTATCTGATCGGCTGTTATCCATGGGGGAAACGAGTGAGATGTTCGAAGGTGTTCTGCTGTAATGCTGAAACCGACTCGCTCCCTCCTCTTCTTCTTCCTCCTCTTCCTCCTCCTCCTCCTACTCTCACCAACAACCCCTCAGAGCTTGGCAAGTCTCCAGAGCCATGCAGGGGCGGCAGAGTACAGCGGGAGCCTGAGTGAGAAGCACACATTGTGCACGGCGGGACCCCAGCAGCCCCGGCCCGAAGGCACAACTCTCAAGGACATGGAGAACTGGGGCAGAGAACTTCTGAGCTTCCCACAGTGAGGGCGAGCGGAGGAAAAGAGAAAAGTATCCAGAAGTGTCTCAGTCTGCATGCAAATAGCATATGAAATCTGTGTTTGGAGTCATACATTGTCTCACTAAAAAGCATTTAGCAAAATCCACAGCTATTAGTAAAAATATGTTTTCAGTTAAATTCATATTTTACAGCAGTAACCTAAACTCACAAAGAACCCTTGTGAGGAATTTTGCCTTTGACTGAGGAAAAATATCCTATGTCAAGAAAAATAAATACATCACCAGGGTTACAATTAAAGGCACCCATACTAGTCCTAATAAATGCTATTCAGATGAAGCAGTCTGTGAATCAAGATTCTTTAAATTATTTCCAATTTAAAAAAATCACATCAATTAATCCAAAAAAGTGAAGTCTGTTCTCTTTTAGCAAGTCAGAGGGGGACCAAAACCAAAGCAAAACTTCTACTGCAGACCTGTCCAAAGTCAGTCTGTAAGGGCCGTTGTCCTACAGGTTTCTAATGTTTCTCAGCTTCAGCACAGCTTATTCTAGTGATTGCAGTTCAGCAAAAGCCTGTTAATCAGCTATCTATGAAAATCAGCTGTGCTGAAGCAGAGAAGCCTCTAAAAAAGTTGTCTTAAAACAACTCAAGATTCAAAAACTTCATGCAGGTTTTTGGGGATGCTAGTTTGTAAACCTTGGTATTATCATTATATCTCCGGTAAACAATGTTTTACAAAGAAGTTGCTGAATATTCTGATGTGAAAAGGAGGTTTTAAGTTGTGCAGCACCAACATGCACTCAGAAGGGAGTGGAACGGTTTTGAAAAATGCTGACACAATCTTTGCATTTTTCTATGTGTTTAGAAGCTCAGCTAAAAAACAAAAACAACAACAAAAAAAAAAACAAGCAGATTAAAATGGTTCATTGAGATTTCCAGTGCCCACTAGTTTTTGTTCAGGGTTTTGGTATCATTGTAGTTTTCTATTATACTCAATTTAAGATTTTAAATAAAATTACAAACCAGTGGCTTCTACTTTAATGTGAGTTTCTGATAAAAATCTGCAATTTTCAGTTTTTGTGAAGCAAACAATCTATGTTGTTTTTTTATATGAATACTTTTTAGCTCTGCTTGAACAAGCAGAGGTAGCAACAAGCCTTTCTTTCATTGTTCCTCTAGTCAGGGGTTCAGCTTTACTGCGGGTCAGCCCCCTCTCTCCCTCTACATCTGAGGGAAGGAACCACACTGATCTGAGATGGAGTACCCCCAACCAAACCTTACAGCATCGACCCATGCCACCATCCTGGGCTTCTAATGGAAGTCCTAGGCATCCAGACGCCTCCCCTGCTCTGACATCGGCGTCGTGTAGCGCTCCTCTCATCACTGAAAGCAGCAGGCCTTGCTGCTCTCCTCCTCCCTCCTTGGGGCAGGGCTTTTTGCAACATTGCAGGCAGATGTGTCCAGATGAGCACGTTCTAATTTGTGGACCCAGGTTAATGCCCTGCCAGAAGTCCTGGAGGATCAATAGCTTTATTTCCCTAAAATACCGGCATGGTGAGAGGGAGCTTACGGGGTGCTTTTAATACCACTACAGTTCCAGCGATGACTGGGTTGTATTGATTGTGCCCATGTGGAACTACGTGCACCTTCTGGGGAAGGATCTATTTGTGTCACCCTGGGCTGGGATGGGGGCTCCGCTGGAGGAGTAGAGAGCTCAGCCAATGAAGGATGCCAAAAACATCAAAACAGCCATGTTTACAGATTACCCAAAGGGAAAGCAAATTACAGCAATTATGCAGGCTGTGGGAATACTGATATCAGCATACCTGCTATTTTACCCAGAGACTACTTTTTTGGGACTAGAGCACATACAAAACACAACAGTCAATTTGATTTGATGGCTAAAACTCTCGACAAACAATGGGAATTAAACAAAGCACACACGCTGAATGTGGTCAAAGCATTTTTGTTCTAAGGGATCAACCTTTGTCTATATCTGGTCCAAAAAGGCATGTTCAGTTGTTTTGAAGTTAGTTCTAATAGTTTGAAAACAGTATAGTAAGGCAGGCATGCACCTGCCAAATGGGTGTGTGATACCTCTTACAGAAAATCTACAAGAACAGAGATTGTCAAAAGAACATTGTTTGAAGAGCAGTTGTTTTGAAATTATTTTGATTAATTCTGTCTAAAGTCATATTTACACATTTTTCACCCAAGCTCTTTTGTTATACATTACTGTTTTCATTTATAAAACTTGGTTTAAAGTCAGAGAAGTGGTTTAAAATAGTTTAATATTTAAGGTGAAAAAAATCTAACCAAATATGTTAAACCCTGAATTAACTGTGAACTAGCCAAATGTTTTGGAAAGCGAAATTCTGTTTTACTAACTATGCCCAGACCTGATTACTGCCAGAACTGTATAATCAGGAAATCACTGAAATCACATCAGAGCTGACAATATAAAGTAGTGTTAATCTTTAGAAACAACATATTAAGTTTAGGGAACCTTTTTGTTGTACTCAACACACACACAGTGGAAAATTAAAAAGTCATGCTTAGAACAGGAGGATGATCAAAAAAGTACAAGGAAGACAAAAAAACCTGAGGGGCTTATAGAGTCTCCTATAA
This sequence comes from Jordanella pulchra, assembly GCA_034780135.1. Lineage (NCBI taxonomy): Eukaryota > Metazoa > Chordata > Actinopteri > Cyprinodontiformes > Cyprinodontidae > Jordanella > Jordanella pulchra. The sequence goes on along the minus strand of JAUZNJ010034140.1, from coordinate 25,449 downwards.
TCACATAACTAGCTTGGTTACACTTGCTTTTCGTGATAAATCACACAAACAGACAAAATTTAATCAAAAGATCAACATTTCATGCTATGAAACAATAGAGTTAAATATAAAACAGGGGAAAAAATTTAATAAACAATAATAGTAACAAGTACATTATATGAAAAGGTATATTACAATGGAAGAATAGTCACGGCAGTTGGATAATTGAACAAGGATTTAAATAAATATGGTGAGAGGTCAAAGAAATGAGAAAGAAGCTAACTGAAAAGTTTAGCTCCTCTGAAGTGAAGACTAAATTTACACAAGGATCTGTGAGTGGATGGCAGTGAGGCTGGTGGTTATGTTTAGTATCATAATCAGGATTTTAATTTACAGTTTGAAATATGACTGAATTTCGTGGAAAACGACTTATTGATTACTTTGTAGACAAATTAGGCTTTATGAAGCAAGTTTACCTGAGTTACACTAAGATGACCTCATTCCTGGAAAAGAGATGAGCACATTGAGTAAGCTGAATAAACAATAATCCATACACAGATAAATAAGGATAAGCTTAGTAGGGTCTGTGCTCGCACATGAACATGAGTGTAGATCGAAGAACAATAAAACATCGGGGCTGATTTTTTTATCCAGAAAATAACAGAAAATGCCAATTTTCAACCAATTTTAGAAATACTGTTAATGTGAGGTTTCCAGCACAATTTATCAATGATTAATATGCCAAGAAACCCACCTATTGATGCTGGAGAAAATTTCATTATCAATCACTTTTGATAGGTATTCCTGTTTTTTTAAACAATATAAGTTTGTTTTTTTACATCAAAGGATGATTTATTTCACTTAAACTATTTTGAAAGTTTATACAGCTCAGTTTTAAATGTTGAAACCAGATATTCAAGATTATGTAATTATGTATTATGTACTATGTGAACAGAAAACACCTGTGTCATCTTTAAACAAAATTGTTGAGAAACTGTTTGAGACTTTCTGCAAATTGATAAAACAAATTGAATTGAAATAAATCAAGAATACTTCTCCAGTGCACCTAAATTAAAGCTTTTGAATAAACATTTTTTATTAAATGATAGTGTTAAGGTTCAACTATCTTATATTTAAATACTGATGTTTTTTGTTTCTTGCAATAGTAGTTTTGGGTGCCTGTCTAACACATGTCTGGGGATGGTAAAATAAATGAAAAATTAGGAAAAAAAATTGTTACATACTTTGGCAAAATTATCATTTTGTTTAGTAAAATATGCGATGCCTCCATAAAAGCTAAATATGTAGATCAATTCACAATAATACAAATTGGTAATATATTTGTTTTTGATCAAACAAAAACAAGTGAATAATCAGTGAAATACTACAAATAGTGTTATCAGAATACAAATGTACCCTTGCAGCAAATTTCTTATACAACAGTGTAGAAACAACATCCATAAGGAGCCTTATCCAAATGGAGAGCCTTTGTTTGCAGCTGTTGTGACATATTCATGACTAGGTCCATAATAGTCAGATTCCTGATATATCCCCCAGGGAGAACAGAGAGAATGGTGTCACATCCAATTACTGCAGCACATACTAGAGGTAAATCAAATCCCTGTGCCATGAACTCTGGAATCTAGGGTGCAGGCATACATTGCATGAGCAAAGTTATATGAAAATTAATATTATATTGGAAAACACATTTTCCTGGTTACTTTGAGGTCATATATGGATTACACATTGAAATGAAATTGGCTGGAGGCTGTGGTTTGCCTTCTTCTGAAAACATAAATTGACATAAAGAGGATCCAGTTATGTGTGTTGCAGACAGTGCTTACTCTAGTTTTTTTCTTTTTTTTTTTTTACTATTATAGATCTGTCTGCCTCCGTGTAGAAATTGAAATTGCAGATGAGGATGAAGATCTGCCCCTCACAGAACGAGAAAACAATCAGGTCACCGAGTTCTCCCTTAAACCTCTTTCAAACCACCATTAAGATGGTTTTCTGCAGAGCGAAAAAAAAAAGAAAGAAAGAAAGAATGCCTTTGTCTTTATCCTCCACAGTGGTCTTTTGGAGGAACTGTGGTTTTAATGGTTCGGGGGGCATCACTGCAAGTGCACAGCCCAGTTTCACCCTGGAGCGGTGCAAAAGCTCCTGCCCAATAAAACAGGCTGCCTCCCCAGGGCCCCTCCCTCAAGCCTCCAGTCAGCGCTTGTTTTTGCACCATTTATTTAGTGTGACACATCTCCAATTAAACTGTGGAGGCTGCTGCATTCCCCCCATAACTACCTCTTATACCTCCCCATAGACTTTCTGTCACACCGAGAGTGTGAGTATGAAAGAGTGAAAAGGAGAGCTGGTTGGAGGGAGAGAGAGATCACATCTTGCCTGCCAGCTATGATCACAATGTCATTTTCTCCTCAGTGGTTAGGAGCCTCCTCTGAAAGGTGCCCTGAATTATAATTATCAAAATATTGAGCAAGATAATCATCCCCTTTAATGATTCTAACTCTTCACTATTTGCCTAGCTGGTCATGTAGCTTTCTGTATTTGATTAGACACAAATGCAGAAAAAACTAAGAAGAGACAGATCAACATATTTATAAAAGATCCGCACCTGATTCGGGATGTTTTGCTTGCCTCATTTCAAATTTAGGAATCTTTCATCAGAGCTGAGTCTCCTTGCCATCCCTTCATCCTCCCACAACGGACTCACATACGGTCGCAGGAGGAGTGACTTTGTCCGACCCCAATACCGTCTGCAGGAGCGCAGCTGAGGGCAGCAGCTGCCAGGGAGGACTGGTGGGGGAGCGCCCAAAAAGCAGCTTCTGCCAAGCGCCCGGGCCGGGGAGAGGCCCCATTGGCAGCTGGGAGGGGTGGGGCAGCCAGCTGTGGAGCTGTAGGATAGTGCGGGGTGACGGGGTAAAGCAACAAAATCTTAGCAGGGAAACATAAATGTAAAGATAACTTCTAAACATACATATATGTCATACATGTATGATACATGGGGAGTGAAAATGTTTCCTTATTTTTCCTTGCAGTACATCTCTTCACCCTTTCCACCATCTGCACCAAGTCTGTGGCCCTCCTATCACCCAATGCAGATCTCCCGTCACGTGCTTTGGCCACACATCTGTTGTACCATCTGCATAATTCCCCCCAAAGTGACAGGTAGTCCCTCTACCTCTCTGGAGGGAGTGGGAAAGGAAAGTGGGGGCGCAGAAGGTGATTTTGGGTGTAAATGTGCTCTGGACATGGATGCATCTGGACAAAGCAGACATGCTGCAGATGAGGGCAGGGTCATTATCAGCTGGAAACTCACAAGCACATAAAATAATTAGATTCTACTGTCACATGATGTTAGCACCAATAGCACACGTCTTGTTTATATTAAGAATGAATGTTTTTGCTCCCTTAAAAGAGTCAACATCCCTTGAACTTTTTTAATATTTCCTTAACCTTATAATTAATCTGGATTATTCTGTTTGGCCACACCTTAATGTCCTCCATATGTAGTTGTATTTATCGTCTTAAAACAATATTTTACTTTTTATATTTCCATCAGCTATGCTAAATCAATTCTCTCATTCTTCTTTGCAAAAGTAGCCCCAGCTCAGTCAGAGTGGATAAAGCATATCCATAACCTATAAATTTCAAGTCTTGGTACGGAGTCTCAGTTGGATTTAGATCTCTACTTTGACTAGGCCATTTAAACACAAAAGTATGCTTTAATCTCAAATGTTTCAGCTCTCACCTTAAGTCATTCTGCAAGAAGATAAATCAAGGCCATATTCTCATATCTTATACTACAGCCTTTCAGCATGGCCCACCAGAATGATTTCCAAGGGTCACGAGTCAGTCTGGTAAGGGTCAATACTCTTCGGTCTAAAACAGAGTGGACCAATCAGAGGTGGGCCCATTATACAGCAGTGCTTTTCTGAAATATAATAATAAGAGCCTCTATCAGGGGTTCTTCCAGTGCTACTGTTTACCTTGATTCATCTGCTCTGACCCCTTTTATTGTTCCTGCAGGCTTCCCACTGCATGATAGCACCACCACCTTGTTTCACCATGGCATGTTGTGTTCACGTCGATTTAAAGTGAGCTAAATAGTCACATTTTGGTCCAATCTCTATAGCAGCTCCTTTAAAATCTGTGTCCTCTGTATGCCATGTGGAAACATTTTAAGGCTTTTTTTTAAACCATACTTTCATAAAGATCAGACTTGTGGAGAGCGCAGTGTATGAATACTTTTTCTGATAGAATTTCTCGTCTGGCCTGTGGACTTCAGCTATTCAACCAGCTAGCATGGTCTTCCCTGCTTCTTCTCAGATGAATGAACTCCCTACCTGGCCTTTCCTTTAAGGTGGACATCCTTGTAAAGACCACAGCATTGCTTGCTGAAGGCCTTCAAAGAACAACTATATTTCTACCGAGGATAAATTACACTCTGGTACAATTAGACGATTTATTGCCAAAGGTTGTTGTTTTCCAAAAGCAATTGTATTTATGGTGTCACATTAAAAGCGGATTAACACATTTGAGATACCTTGGTTTTAAAGCTGGTGAAATACTTTTCACCTCATTGCTAACCATTTGTGTTTGTCTACCAAGCAACAATTTTAATCGTTTTAATCTAACAAATTATGAAAAAGTTCATGAGTTATAACCTTTGCAAAGCAATAACTTTACGATATCCCTTAAAAAAAAAAACATATTAAAAGAAAAGCCAACAAAAATTTATTAAAGATTCTTCCAATTTATTCGAATGTACAGTTCACATTGCCAAGACACATTATATGACCTCCACTTGAATGGGGTGCAGAATGAAAAATATTAAAACAGCCATATAAACAATACAGAGGACAGTCAGTTCCTCGTCTTTACGCTGCTGTACATACAGGATCAATAAAATATGCACCATAATACAGATATCAAGCCAGTGATATAAAACTGCACAACCAGTCTTTACTGTGTTCAAGGAATCCACTTCAGAACATTATTTTCACATATTATGTTACATATTTGACAGTAACAATATTCATCATTTCACACAAAACATTATTTGAATGACATCAACTCAGACGTTCAGAGGGAACAACATGATTCCAGCATTGTCAACTAACAGACTAACACCGCTTGCAAGGATGAAAACAAAAATGATTTCATAAACTTTATTGTGTTGGGGCTTTCCCATTTACTGTGTTGCAAACAAGATGATGCCTTCTGAAAAAGCAAAAATAATAATAGAAAAGAAACTAGCATAGATCAACTTGCAATCTGCTACACACAGTATTTTATCTCTCTGAGAACAACTGTTAAAAGAAGGCAGACTTATTTTTGTCAGGTACGATGGTTAAAAAAAAAAACAAAAAAAAAAGAAAAAACCTACTTAACACTTATGGGTTGTTTGATGCTGCCCATATTGTTTTGAAGGAAATTTTGCACATTTTTAATAAAATATCCATTTATACAGAGTCCATGTCACAAATGTAGCAGACCTAATTTATTAGACATACAATCACACAACAAAGAACAAAAAAACTGTATGGGATTCACTGCTGTTAAGGGAGCATTAAAAAAAAAAAAGACACACATAAGCTTTATAAAATAAACGACACAGGCTTAGTACTAATTTTCAACCTCTTATACAAAGTTAGCTTGATCTAAAAAGCACAAAATAACAGTTGTTTATTTTTTTTTTTTACATTATCACATACATCGAGACATGTACCATTGGCCTAGCTGGAAGTTCTATCTCGTTTTATCTCGAAGTCCCCGAACAAGTCCCTACTGCAGGCATTATTGCTTTGTGTGATTACAGAGTTGAAGGGCAGGGAACCGATGCACTCAAGCACTTTATAAATTTGAGTTTTCCTGTCAGAAATCTTTGTTGCCACCTTCCTCACTCTGCAATGCTAAAGGATAAGGCAGTTCCATTTTTTTTAAGGCATTGCCACTTTGAAACACTGGAGTAAGGTCACTGACTTTACCGTCGTCATGCCAATGTGCACCGTCAACAGGTTTATATTTTGGTGGAGAGGACAAAAACCCAAAGAGTGAAAAACATATCTTGTATTCATAAGTGTGTTTGTGTCCAGAAGGATCTGAGCTGAAACCATCAATATAGTCTGCTTAGCAGTTGACCAGAGGACAAAACTCAAAGATCAGAGGAGTTGTGTGGGTAAACTGTGACCATTTCTCATTGCTGGTAATTTCCATACTGGCCCTGTAGAGTGAAATATGACAGAAAGTTACTGAGCTTTTAAAACAACTCTCAGAAAAGGTGCAAACAAACATCCTAGGTTTCTGTGATATTTTATAAAACATGATTAATGTCTTTGTGCACTGACCGGTGTTGACCAGCAGGTGGCAGCAAGACTTCATAATTTAAAAGCATTAAGGTAACATATCTGGTTTGGGCACAAATATTACTTCTGAAATATAGGAAGCTACTTTTAAATAAGAAACTCTGTCAACAGTTCAATTTAAAGCATTCCTAGACAGGGGTCGAAGTATGTGTTTGTTATGAATAGAAACTAGGAATTGAAATGACCAATTCTAATATATTAGGGGTTTAACAGTACACACAAGGTTTGAAATTAGTTTGAAACCAAATTGAAAAATGTTCTTTAAAATGATTAGAAGAAAAACTAAAGTTAACTGAGCCAAGAAATTCTGGCATCACTATTTCACACATAGGACTTTCAACAATTATTGCAGTCCGTGGTAAAATGAGTAACACAAGTTAAAAATATTACAGTTTTTATATTATAATGGAATATAGTACAATGAAATGTTTTGATTTAGGACAGATTTTAATACCAGATGTAAAAGATAATGCCTAAACAGCTCTACTTTTATCTAAAATCTGCTTAAATGCCCGTTTAAATGAGGCACAATCGTGGCCTAAAGCTTAACCTTACAAAAAAATGTTATCATATAGGGTCAGATAAAGGCTGAAGCACTAAACATGTAAGGTGTGTGTTTGATGTTGCAAACACCCCTGGTTTGTAGTTTAAAAGCAGTGCTTGCCTTTGAGACAGATTTAACAAAACAAAAAAAAAAGAATATGTATATATTTATATATATATATATGAACTGTTTTGGACCATCACATGTACCGCTACACCCCTACAAAATACAGTTTGATCAATTAATTAAGGCAAATTAAAGGAAATAATACAGCCTTTGGTTGCAGACCATGTATGCTGTTTTTCTGGACCTCATTACTCAAAGTTCGACCCCTGGTGGATGACAAAATAAGTGTAAAACAAAACCAAAAAAAGGAAGGGGGGGAAAACTACAAAGAAAGAATGAAAGGGATAGAGGATAGGCAGAAAAAAAACATAAATGGAAATTAAGGCTAGGTGGTCAAGAGTCTAGATTTAACGTTGAGGTCTTCACAGCAACCATTACCTTTGCTTCTTATAGAGCTAGTGAGGGGTTCAAATCCCCGCTTCTTTATTTCCTCATGTGCCCCTAAATGTTCAAAGATAAAGATATCAAAGTGCAGCTGTGGTCCCCACATCAGACCACAGGTAATACAGGGCAGCAAATCGATCCCCCTTCAAAACACTGATGCAGTCTGCATCAAGCGGAAGGAAGAATCCTCTTTAAAGCCCTCATATGTCACTGAAATAGGATTCCACATAAGCCACAAAACATAAGCAAGACTGAGGATAAAGAGTAAAAAGGCACTAACACATAACTTCCTCTGGGAAGAACACATTTAACCACCAAAAATGAAAACAGCATGCAAAACAGACTACTCAGTAATGCTTTCTAGGATTTTCATTGGTTCATTTTCATTGCGATCAACATTAATAAGAACAACATTAATTCTAATGTACAAACAAATGTCTGGGGCTATCCAGTCCTTTGGCTATACTCACCTGGTCATAACCGTAGGGGCGCTGCTGCTGGCCCTGTGGAGGTCCAGGCTGAGGGGGACGATAGCCCCCGTACTGCTGGCCCTGACTCTGAGGGTAGTTGGGATACTGTCCTGGTCCACTTTGGGAAGGACCTAAAAGAAATGCAGGACAGGGAGACAATAACTGTGAAACATCAAGTCTGACAACAAATAGATTCTGCAAACATTAGCAGTTTTAATTCTGTAAATAAACAGATACGATTTGGTTAAAACAGACTAATTTCACGTTACCGTAATAACTTGCTTAACTTTGATTTAACTATCTCTGTTGCGTTATGTGTGTTACCTTATGAAGTTTTTACATAGTGCACAGTTCACGGTTATGTGGATTCAAAAGCATTATCTAAAGTGTGTTAAAAAAATATATATATTAATCACAAATCAATGCCATTAAACTGTTTCAACTAATTTTAGAAATGATACTAGTTGTTTTTTTATTTCCTTGTATCAACTAGAGCTGTGCATAGAGATGGGGACAATATTCTATACTTTTATATGTAAATCCATTTGTAATACAGAGTACTTTCCCATTTAAACCTAAATGCATCATTGTGATACAGAGGACGATTTTTTATCCCAGACATAAACACAGCATTGCACCCATAAGAGTATGGCGACATCAGAAGCCTTTGGTACAGTTAATAAAGTAAGCATGGCTAAAAGGAAGCTCTTGTTAATATGGCTCCACTTTTCAAAGTACGATGCATATTATGTTTGGTGCAATTTGTGATGCGAGGTAAAAGGCCGGCGGCTGGAACACTTCTAATATGAGGAATGATCTGCTTCTGCACAAGATTTCCCTCAAGGCTGAAGAGTTCACAATTTTCAACACCTTTTAGACAAACTCCTGCATTCGGCGCCATTACCACACCTGTATCTGTTACCGACTTGTCGTCAGCCAGCGAGAATCATGGGTGAAACAGCTGCATCATCATCATCCACCGCAGTTAAATAAGTCTAGTAATGGGCAACTGTATCCGTTCAAAAGTAAACTGTCCCTTTCTCTGGCTGCACAATATCAAGTCAGCAACCCAACTGCACTAAAGATGTGTGCAATATTACGACTACAAATGACTGTTTGAGTGCAGGGTTCAGGACAATATTAACGACTTCGGCTTTCAAGCTCTGCACATATATGACACAATTAGCTTGTCTAAAAGAGTCTAACTTTCTTTAAAGCTCACATTAAGTGTTTTTCTTTAGGGGAGAGATGCTAAACCTCATAGAGAGTGATTTAAAAAAAAACGGAATAGAAAAAGAAGCCATATGTCCAGAAAATTAGGACATAAAACGATCAATATTGTTACTGCAGTTTTCAGTAGTTGTATCACTTTTAAATATTTCCGGAAAAATGCGTAGCCCCAGTACCTACAAATGTATGCGTATCTGTATTTCAAACCTATTTATTTAGGTTGCCTCTTTAATGTCAGACCCTGTAATGAACAAGTAAGTCAGGCAGTGGTCCACTAATCCAAGAAGACATCAATGAGATTTTGCCAGTCTTCATTAAAGGAGCACAAGCTTCATTTAAAAGGAAAAAAAAAGGAAAAACATCTCATCAACCTCTGCAAACTGCAACAAGCTCTGGAACCGCTGTGAGGACTGAGGGTTGGAGTCAAATGAGGCCCACGCAGCATCGTTAGGAGCTCGTAATGCCTTATGCTGTTGTGTATAACCTTGTGGGGGCCTTGGAGAGCAGGAGTGCGTATGCGCCAGATGAATCTCACCTCACAGCCTCTGCTTCTGTGTTAGCTCATTACTAAAATGAGCTTTGGCTAAGATACAGGCCAAATGGCAGAAGGGTCCAGTAACAAAATAAAATAAAATAATAATAATAATTTGCTGAAGAAAAATGCTTGGAGAGAGTCAAGAGCTGAACTTTCACTGCAATGTTTCTAAAAATGGTAAAGCAGACTTGTTATCAAAATATTGGCTAATTCGGGGGGGGGGGGGATCGTGGGTCAACCTATAACAGACAGTGGAAAAGATCAGTTTAAAAGAAAATGCAAAGCTTCAAGTTTACACAAACACAAAGATTTCACAGAAAATGTTGATAAAACCCACTGACTGATGTTTGTTGTAACCAGATAAAAGTGTGAAAGCACATGTTGTATAGACTAGGGCTGAGCAAGATGGCCTCAAATCAATATCACGATAAATTGGACAGTTTTACCTTGGTAACGATAAATTCTCCAGTTCCTCTATCTGAAGATAGGAACATGTGCAGGAAACGCAACTGATCTATTTCTCATTTATTTACTGACTAAATACAACGATATACTACTTTCAATGAAATATAAAAACCTTGTAACCATTCAAGTTAAAACATTCAACAACGTCTCATTGAACAAAACCTGTCAGCCGTGCGCTCAACTAACTGAGCACGCTTGACGTCTCCTCTGCGCACAGCTTCATCTCTGCATGCGTTCCTCTCTACCTCTGCGTTCGCTCAACTGATGTCATTTTGTTTGCGGCCGTGTTAGCCACTCCTTCACTGGGCTCATCCTCCATTCTCTTTGTTAATGGATGGGTCAACGTATTCGATTAGACAGACGCTGCAGTGTCTCAAAGGGGGATGAAGACCCCAGCCAGCAGAGCACACAGACAAAACAGCTAATTAAGTCCATTTCTTTCACCATCATGGGAAAATTGTGAACGGTTATCGTAATTAATGAATGAACGGCAAGCGTTTGGTTTATCATGCAGACCCCTTCATGGCGTCGCTGCGGTGTCACGTGACAAACTGGAAGAAAAAAAGCACGGCTGGAAGCAACCGCCATTACAGTTGCCTGGGAAAATGTTGTCTTGTGTTTTTTGGGAACCAAAAATGGAAAAAAAATAAACAAATAAGAATTAAGACTTACCATCCACTGCAAGACAGAAAAATCGTAGATGGTTTTGGCTAAATGCGATAAAGATGAAAAGACTAGACTGAAAGCATCATCAACAACCCTCGTGTTTGCAGTTTATGCTTCATATCAGGTAAGATTTATGGAAAACATTGTCAGTTTCATCCTGGATAACATCATGGGTAGATTAAACTGTGACTGCTTTACTTGAGCTAATGCTAATCTTTAACTAACCCAACGCTAGTAATTTCAGGTGTGCCCAGCTAAAAGGTGCATTTACTATGTTAGCCCCAATAGTGGTTCCTCTAAGTTCTTGCAATATCTTTGTAGGAGAGGTTTCATTGGATAAAGACGGCGCAGACTACGTCCCCTCTGTGGGGGGGAATGTAGCTCAAACCAAGTAGAAGTTTGTAATTAAAGCATATTTATCAGATGTTGTAAGGAATCAAGTAAAACATTTTAAAAAAGGGGAAAACAAACCAGAAGTAGAAATGTTTTTGTAATTGGTTGTTACTTTTAGGAGTACTGGTCTTATTATCCAAGAGTGGTTTGGTTTGATGTAAAGCCCAACGCAGATGCCAGCAATAAGATGCAGATTTGAGTCTGTTCCTTGGATCAGGTTTGAACCCATTTTAATCTGAATTGGTTACAAGGAAACATCGAATGAAGCTCTGAATAGGTGGAGAGATAAGTTATCAAAAAGAACCAACAGTGCCTCCTAGAGGACAAACAGGTCCACTGTGAGTAAAGAGCTGCAACTCACCGTAACCCTGTTGCTGAGGCGGGTAGCCTTGTTGACCTGGGTACTGCTGCTGTGGAGGATAGCCCTGCTGCTGAGGAGGGCCCTGCTGGTATGCTTCCTGTTGCTGGCCATATTGTGCATTACCTTCAAGGAGTGTGAGGAGGAATTTTTAACATGTAAAAAAAAAAAAAAAAAAGAAGGAATGTGTACTACTGTAAAATGAAAACAAAACATCCAACCATCTAACAACTTACAAATTGCTTTCAACACCTGTATTGTTTAAAATATTATCCATTAATGTGCAGGATTGTTTCTTTTTATTACTGCATGAATAATCTTGCCACTACAGCATGAAAAACAGCAAAACTGGATATTTACATATCCTAATGAAACAAACAAAAAAGACTTTCAAAACGTTTTTTTTCCCCCAAATCCTCTTAGAAATGACATGTTTTCATAGGCTTAAGAAAACTGCATTAATTTGGGAAAGCCAATGAGATGCTTTTTCTCATTGCTCCAGAAGATTCGTATTAGTTTATGAAACAACACAAATATTGCCTTCTGTTTGATGTCACATCAAAAGACAACAGTCTAGGCAACATGAAGAGAACTGTAAGCCTCCAGAAGCTCGATTCATACTTTGGTACAAATTCCACATGCCTGAAAGAGCCATGTTTGGATTTTGCTGTGATTATATGCAGATATAACCACTACAGGAACATCCAAGCATCATAATGTTTAAGGTCTTTGGTCTAAAAACGTGTATCAGCCTCAGAATAAAAGCATAAGGCCTTTGTAGAAACACTGGCTGACCCTGGTAAAACAGAGTGTTTATCTACACTAACATGAGTCCAGAACTGACATGGGACAAGAAGAAGCAATTACACAAAAATATGTTTTAGAAATGCATAAAGAGCTTAAATCTTGTGTTTTCTGTAGAAGGTTAAATTGAAAGTTGTATGAAAAGAGAACTGTTACATCTGAAAGAAAAAGGCAGAGTTTTTAGAAGCCTGAAAAAAAACATCCCAACTGTGAGAGAAGGAAGTGGCAACAATTCTGCTCAAGTGTTTTGAAACTGCAAGGACTGGTGTACTACATAAAAAAAAACATGAGGAAAAGTAGCTTGTGTGGAATAATTGAAGCAACATCCCAAGACATCAGAGAGGAAGTTAAAGCTTAGGTACAATGAGGACTTCCAAATGCACCATGTTGGTTATAAAGTGGCTAAAGAAAAACTACAATCTTGTCATGCAGCTTTTGGATCACCTATCCCTGAGTATCAGGTATATAGATTTTTTTTTATTTATAGGAAGACCTACAAAAGGTGTGGGTGAGTGACGCAGCCTCCAAAACCGGATTCAGTTACAGGAGAACGTCAGGAGAAATTGGACAAAATCCCTACAAACTGCTTTAAAAAACTTGTTCAAGAAAACTCAAACTGTCTGACATAAGTAGCACAGCTTAAGAGGAAAATCCAATAATATATATATTGAAAAAAAAAAAAAATCAAGGCATTTAGTATTACAAAATATTAGGTCATTTAAGCTAATTAAAAAAAAACAGAAAACAGGTGTTATTTTAACTATTCGGAGTTGAGAAGCGTATCAAAGCATCATGAGGTCAGATCTTGAGCAATGACATTTAGGAAATACTGTATTTATTACAATAGCTATTTTAAAAGAGAGAGGGACAAGTTTAAAAGTTAAAGGGGAAAAAAAGTTGGGTCAGCAGAAGAAAACAAATCCATGAAAGGAAAATGTTAATAGTGCAAAGAGGGAGATTTAAGTTTTTTTTAGATCATGAGAGTTATTGATTGTTAATTATTAATACACCTTACGCCACTGAGCTGAAGAACATCAACAGTTTCATTTTAAAAAGGTGGTGATTCGTAAGCTTCTTGACTATCTATCTCGTTCTATTATCTGTTTGTTAAACCTTAGTAGACCCAAACCAACGAACAAACTGTCCACAGCATCAAGCCTATAATGCCAAGTACTAAAATGTAAAAAAAAGATCAATTGGAATCCTTTTCTCATAGGTCCTACCTCACTGGACAAAAGCAGCACCTTTTAGAAGAGTGTGAACCTCTGAAACATCGACGTTTTCTCGGGTTTTATGTTTAGAGCGCCATCATCAAACAGACTTCTCCAGAGCATAATGAAGAAACTGTAAATTCTGCCTTGTTCTTTGTCAGTTCAGTGAACATCTTCTCCAAGTGACTGGGGGGTTCTCCTACCTTCTGAGGCTCCCTGTCCTGCGTGACTGTACTGGTCCCCATAGTAGTCTTCCTGCCCTGGGTACTGCTGGGGGGGTCCTACATACAACATACACACAGGTAGATTCAAGGTGTTGTTGAATGCCTCGTGTAAGGGGAAGAGTAAAGAGGATGGGTTCTTTAGCTGCTTGTTCTTGCTTTGCTGGATTCCTCCTTGGTTTTGTGAAAAAGCTAAAAGCTTTACAGCCATTTTTCATCAAGAACTACGGTGGATGGAGTAAATGAAAATGAATGAGAAGGAAAGTGAGTGGAGCGGTAACGAGAAGGGCAGAAGGGAGGGGTTATGGAGAGGAAAGACCAACACTCACGACTTGCACGCCTAAGACAGACTCAGAGGTATACCTTGCTGCGGGGGTCTGTAGGGGGGCATCGGCCTCTGTCCCATCACATGGTTCCCTTGATTGACCTGGCCCATCATACCCATTGGGTTCTGTTGTCCTTGGTAGTGTTGTCCACCACCGCCGGGGGGCATGTTGTACTGCTGTGATGGAGGCTGCTGATGCATCATGGGACCTGTAGTACAGAGGCAACAAATAAAGCCACTGAAGCATTTCAAGTGCTTCATTCCTCTTCAACCATTGTCATTTTTCACATAACAGAGCAAGGCTACGTGGTATAAGATTCTGAAGTACAGAATATACAAAGTTTTTCACACTTTTTTAAACAATAAAAGATCGAAAAAATGTATTATCCATTTCTACATAGCCACTCAAAATGAGTACTTGGAAAAAAAACATAAAAAACAATGTTTATAACCCTGTATGTGTTTTAGGGCATGTTCCAAAAGCTTTGCACATCTGGCGAGTAAAATTATTATCCATTTTTCTTTAAGATCAAGTAAGATTTGTTAGGGAGCATCTGTAAAAAATAGCTTTATAGTCTTTCCCCAAATTTTTCAAGTGGATTCAACTGGGGATAACAGAGGGACTGGTTAGAACTGCTCTGTTGTAGCAGTGCTTAAATTCACTGTCCTGTTGGAGGATCGTGCCTTTTGCAACCAACAACTGGTGTCTCTTGCCTTTTTGTAAGTCTGATAACTGCTCACTGTGCCTGATGAAGAATGTACCTCCAAAACATGATGCTTCCACTATCATATATATGAGGAGGATATATTCAGGGAAAAGTGCAGCACCAGCTTCATTGCAACATTTAAGGAAATCTCTAAGCTTAGCTTTATAAAAAAGGTCTTGGATTCCATTTTCCACTCAGACTTCTAAAGGCAGGTGCTTATTAGGATTTCAATTAGGTATTGCACTAAAAAGGGGCTGTTCTTCACAGATAGTTTTAGCGCATCACACAAAAAGTAAATTGATGTTTGGGGCTCATAAGTTGAAACTTTAGCTTGGCTGTCCTGTTAAATATCACAAAGAGTCAGGTCAGCATATGAAAAGAAACTCAGACCTCTGGTCATCTTCACAATATTGTATGTTGTTAGTTTGTGTGCATTATATCAGATCAGTGTCCATAAACATGTCCAGTGTAAAGTATTTGCACCCTCAGCCAGGTCAATCTGCTCTCGCTTTCAGATTTGCCTCCTATCAGGGACTGTCCCTCCTAATAGGAGAATTTTGTTTTCCCTTTCTCAAGAACTACTGCAGCGAACTGATGTTTACTCCCAAGGAGTAGTTTATCTCACCAACTCCTTTCTGTGTATTTTGTAAGACATCTTCCACTGTAAGATATGTATAAAAAAATCCACGGATTTGACCACTCTCCGGCTGTTCTAATTCTTGCTAAAATTTTATAATTAAGTGCCAATATGACTATGTACACCGATCTCTGTCATTAACCGAATCCCCCCCCCCCCATATACAGGCTGTAACATAAAAAAATGTCAAAAACTTTAAGAACCATGAGTATATTCAGAAAGCACCGAATGCTTCTTATAGCATACATTAAACAGTTTTAATTCAGCACAGCCAAACATACAAAAGCATCCTTTTACCTTGACTAGGTTGCATGTTCATATTCGGCCGAGGCCCGTAGCTTCCCATAGCTTGACCCTGGGTCATATTCATCTGGCTCTGTGCTGGCATGCCCTGCGAAGACGGGACTGCATGATTGTAAACACCCATAGAGCCATGGCTGCTGGGGGGCATATTCATAGAGCCACTGGCCATGTTTGGAGGCTGGTTGGGACCTGGACCAGGACCTTGCATGGGCATATGATTAGGCCCTGGAAAACAGAAAAGAAGACACACAAACAATGTTAAAAATAATCACAGTATCTTAGTCTTCTCCATTACAATAGCCTTTTTATGCAATGGGTTATGAAATTTATTTGCAATAATAAAATACCTTTAATTTGAGCAATTTAATAAAAAAGATGCCCATCTGGTTACAGTTTGGGCTAAATGAGGTAGCTGAGCTTGCACTTGGATTTGGTATCCATCACCCTAACTTTATTTACTTTAAAAATGAAGGCTTTAAAATGGGTTTAAGCAGATATAAATGCATATGATCATGATTTAAATGGCAACTTAAAGAAAAATTAAAAAAAATAAAAATAACTTTGCTGCAATGGTATAACCCCATTTATTCCAAAAACTTCTCCATAAAATACTTTGAAAACATATTTTTATAGCCACAAATCATGAGGAAGACTGACCATACAGTGATGACGTACTGCTTATTTTTATACTTTTCATACTAAGGTTAGAAACAATGTGTCTATGAACGACTTGGTTTCAAAAGAAAAGAAATAATGGACCTAGCGTCATAGACAACAAAAGAAGCCTGAATGGATGACATCATTCGCCTAGAAAACAGCTATCCTCAAAATGCTTCGATGTTGCCAGGCAACTTGGGGGGGGGAGACAGAAACTGTGGAAGGAGGGAGAAGAGAAAGAGGGAGTGCTGACATGGAACTTACCAGGCATCTGTCCATTCATCTGGTTCTGCATATGGGGGGCTGGAGGGCCGCCGCTCACCATACCCTCAGAGGGCATGTTATGACCGTGAGGGGGCTGAGGAGAGGGTCCGCTCTGGTTCATGCCACCAGGGCCCATGGGCATGTTTTGAGTGGGTGGCTGTAGGTGAACACCACAAACACACACATGAGCTGTCTGAAAGGTCCTCACACTTTTATCTTTAGGGGGAAAACAAACATCCATAAAGTATAAAAAAAAAAAAAAAAAGAGAAAAACTTCATTTTTTTTACTCTTTTTACTAATTCATTACTTGTATCCATAAATCCTGGATGCAAGTGATAAATAATGACCCCCCCACAAAAAAAAAAAACAAAAATCAAAAGCAAAGTTTTATGCCTCCAGATACTTGAAGTTAATATACTTAATGCACTATGGTGACTTTTGACAGATATAAATGAACAATAATGATAAATTAATATAAAAACAAAACTACCGGTTATTGCGAAGCATCTGCGCCTAAAATCTATAATGACTAAACACTTATAATTCAATTTTAGAATAAATGAAACAGAACACTGAAATATCTAATAATATAGCAGCAGCCTGATGTTTATGATAAAAAAAAGTAATCAAAACTCCCCCCCAAAAAACAGAAAAAATATTCAGACTTGTATTGTATTAACTCCATTTAACAAAACCAAGGCATGTAAGTGAGTGTTGAACAATACTAAGCAGTGAAAACATGGAAACAATACTCACAGCAGGGAGGAGAGACTGAACGTTCTGATTGGAGTCTGCTATCGTGGCCAGATACACTAAATTTCTGTGCAACATCTGCTGATAACTGTGGGACGGAAAATAATCAATGCTTCCCGCATAATTCACACAAGTATGTAAAACAGAAGAAACCAGAGAAACTTACTGTGAACATTCTGCCGTTTTGCCTTTACTCTGGAAGTCCATTATGCATTGGATCAGCTGGTTGTTTTCATCAAGCAACTGGAAGGGTAAATTCAGATATTACTCCTCTGATAGTATACGTAAAACAATACATATATGAAGATAGTGAAATCTGAACTATGTGTTTTCTAATGTTTATCCTTTTGCCATTTGAAGTGAAGTATGTGAGTTTTTTTGTGAAATGTAAGCGTGCTTTTCTCGCTAACAAAGACGTGTCTTTCAGGCTAGCTATGCATGGCTAACAAAACCAAGGCCTTCATTCATCTAACGCAAAATTTCACATAAGCGTGACAAATTAACTTCGGATTTCTCGTGTACACGAGGTATCCTGCTTCGAGAGAGTTTCATATTGACCGCGCTTTGATCGTGTTATAGTGTTACACAGTTAGATTTAGATGGGCACTGCTTCACTACCAATCTCAACAGCTAGCAGCAGTGTCTCAAACTGTAGCCTCCATAATGCTCAGCGGGAAAAAGAAGATGAATTACCTTTTGTATTCCGGCGGGCGTTATATCACCCTTTCGTTGTCTGTGAGGTGCAAAAGCCACCGACATGGTGATAAAATACCAACTGAATTCGAACTATAGCATAAAAACTCACAAGTGGCTAACACACAGGACAAATCGGTAAAACTATGATCGCTCAACGCTCAGTACGGTGCAATCTCGTAATGCAGTGGTCCGTGTAGGGGGGTGACGAAAAATTCAAATCCATTTTTGTCTCTAATGTTTTCCTTTTATAATACGGCCACTAAAAATATCACTATCGATAAATGCTGACATTTTAATTGCTTGATTTCCTTTCGCGACAATATACTTACTTTCGCTTCATGTATTAACCCCCCCCTCGTCGTTCAGTGGAACAGTCTCCAGCCACAAGCGAGGAAAAACAAAGAAAAAACGGTCAAACTTTAATGTTAGTAATAATGATATCAACAACAAAAAGACTAGAAGTGCTAAGATAATAATTAAAAATACCATCAGATGAGAGAAAAATAAGACTGGATAATCGATACACATTTTAGTACCCTAAAATCAAAGCCAAATATCTTCCTACTACACTTTTAATTTCCGTTATGTTAAAAGTTAAGAATCAACCTATCACAAAATATTTAATCAACGATTTTTTTTCTTATTCAGAGGTGCAGATTTGTGAAGACCTTACTAATTACCAGCATGTCTAATTTACTTTAAAAATGTTCGGAGAATCTCTCTTTTCTGTCCTTAGTTTCATTTTTACATTGGATTTTATGATTTGGTAGGTTGATCTCTATTTTTTTGCCATCATGCGGGCTATATGATCTTTTTTGCTGTGAATTGTATCATGGTATTATGTTGGTTTGTATTTTAGTCTAAATAAAGATTTGGGGAAAAAAAGTGTATCCGCGGTTAACGGATGACGCGCATGCGCTGTTTCAACGCTTGTCGCTAACTAGCTGAACCATTAAGTTGGGCTATTATTTCTTTCGCCTCCTTTGATCTGATTTTTAGCACAATGGCGGCAAGATATGACAGAGCCATTACTGTCTTTTCCCCCGACGGTCATCTTTTTCAAGTAGAGTATGCCCAGGAAGCTGTAAAGAAAGGTTCCACTGCGGTAAGTCAGTACATTGAATTGATGCAAAAGCTAACGTGGTCAGCATTTGTTAGCTACAAACTAGCCGCAAACAAATACTCTATATTCATTTACCTTTTTCATATATTCAAATTTTCCGTTAAATTTGGGACTTTGTTAAGACTAAATATAGTTTTTGGGCTGTAGATATGCAATGATAGTTCAGTTAAGACGATATTTATATAGATGAAAATCAACATCGTTAGCATTTTGTCGCTGTGTCACTCTCAGGGTAGTTTCGGTTTTGAGAGGAAAGGATGGTGGCAATGTTTGACTATTAGGAATGGTTAGAATTAGGGTGAAAGATTGATTGCGATTATTTTAGCTTGTTTAAAGTAATATTTGAGTCTTGTTTTTCTTCATCTACAGCATTTTAACAAAGATGTCCTTTTTTTCTCTCTATACCAAATATAAAAAATATAACACATCAGTGTCATCTTGAATAGGAATTGGCACGACACAAACGAGAAAGCGTTGCTTTAGGGCATTGCAAGAAAACTGATAAATCTGAATCAGCTTTTATTTAGAAGTTTGTCTATTTAAAAAACATCTACTTCAATTTTATATTGTTTTCATTACAGACATATATGACAATAAATTGGAAATAGGGATGCAAAATACGAAATGTAATTTCTAAATGGCTTAAGAAACATCTTCAGACTTTTAATCCTAACTTTGTCTTCTTTTCTAAAAACCCTCAATATGAACATAGTTTTGAGGTTTCTACCATGTAAGGAAAGTGAAAGGTAGGGTTATGAAGTCTCAACTTTTGTCTGCTTTGTCATCAAATGGCAAAGTGAGCAATTGCAATGAGAGTACAGAGTCTGATTAAAAAAAAAATAAAATAAAAAATCTAATGTAAATGTTGCTAATTTACCGACTCATGAAATCTAGTTGTATAAAACATCTTCATTTTTATAGATATTTGCAAGAACAAAATGTCAGACAGTTAATGGTTGTATGTAATCTGGAGATGTAGCAAGATGTCATTGATTCAAACTACAAATATTTTAACTTAGATCCATGGGATGATCAGATACAGGGGAATTATTGCCTTTTAAATTCAAGGTATCCAATTATTTTGGTCTATAAATCTATCGCCGCAGCAGATATGCTTTTAGTGGAACTAAAGTGAAAGAGAAAAGTAAAGAGAGTGCGTTATTTATAAATGAAGATAATCTTTTAATTCAGATTTGAAGGGGTAAAAGTTAAAACTTCTGCTAAGGAAACTGCTGTGAAGTTTTCTTTTTCTATTGTAGTTCTTTTAAAATCCGAAATCTCTAAAGCTCGGAAGTGTTAGCGTCTAGTTAGTGCATTTCTGTGTAATGTAATGTCAGTTTGCTCAGTGCTAATACATTGTGTACACAGACACGCTATAATAAAATAGGCAAAAATCTCTTTTGACTAGTCACAAAATAAACTTTTTCTCAGTACATTTTTGGTACTTAGTTCAGTTTTTAGAATCAGAATCAGAATAGGGTTTATTGCCATTGTTAGTGAAGGAGTTCACAAACTAGGAATTTTTTATGGTACAGTCGTGCAACATAAAAGATAATGAACATATAATGAAACGTATAACATATGATATAGGATAAATAAAATAATAAAAATATCTAACACTGCATATTATATATATATATAGCATATTAATTGAAATTATGTTTAATTATGACTTCCTCCCTGAAACTAGCTTTCTCTCAGTTTAAAATGCATTGTGTAGTTTTGCTGCAAATTACCTGTAAATCGAGCTGGACAATATTTCAATATCAATATATATATATCGCGATATGGTTTAATTCAATATTGGTGATATGACTTTTATACACATTTTCAATATTTCAATATACATTACAGTCTATAAACATAACATTGATCACTGACTGATGTTCCAGGTTTTCATGTGGTTTTATGTGTTTTTGTTTTTCAAAGCTAACATTTTTTAAATGTTACTTGGGAGTATTTTTATAAACATTGCAAAATATTTGTCATAAGTTTGTATAGTCATCTGTTGTAGGCATCCTTGGTTTTCTTTAAGGCTTTTATTTTTCCTACATTGATATTGAAATTATATCATATCGACCGATATTAGGAAATGTATCATGATATAAACTTTGGCCGTATCGTCCAACCCTACCTGTAAACTAGATGTAAAATATTTGACGCTACAAACATAATTAGGAACAAACTTACATTTGTCATGTTTCTTTTTTTTTTCCAGGTTGGAATCCGAGGAAAAGATATTGTTGTTCTTGGTGTGGAGAAGAAATCTGTTGCAAAGTTGCAGGAAGAAAGGACTGTTCGCAAGATCTGTGCACTGGACGAGCATGTCTGCATGGCTTTTGCAGGTACCTCAGAAATCTGTTTCTTTTTTTTATACATTATGTTTGCAAAATAATGAATTTGTTTTCCTTTTATAAATAGTTAATGAAACAAAACTGGACTTGTATACACCGTACAACTTCTGTACTTGTTGAATTCCTGCTTTGTTTTTTTTTTTTTTAAGGTCTGACAGCAGATGCCCGCATTGTGATAAACAGAGCTCGGGTTGAGTGCCAGAGCCACAGGCTAACAGTTGAAGATCCTGTCACAGTGGAATATATCACAAGATACATTGCAACACTAAAGCAGGTATTTCACATTCTTGCCATTAAAATTTAGTTTTCTATTTTTTTTTGAAGCGTTGATAGACTGGAGCAATGAGAACGCCACAATTGTTTCAGTTTGAACTTGTATCCCACTTGAATATTTTGTCACACTGAATATTTTCTGCCAATTTTCTTTTTTTAGCGTTACACTCAAAGCAATGGACGTCGGCCATTTGGAATCTCTGCATTAATTGTTGGCTTTGACTATGATGGAACCCCAAGACTGTATCAGACAGACCCATCTGGGACGTACCACGCCTGGAAGGTCAGTGGGGTTTTTTTTTTTTTAATGTTCACTACATCCTTCTCTCTATTAATGCGTCACATTACCTTTGATTTGGCTGTGGAACTTTGTGTGAAACATTCAGGCAAACGCGATCGGCCGCAGCGCAAAAACGGTGAGGGAGTTCTTGGAGAAGAATTATACAGATGAAGCCATTGCTGGGGACAAGGAGGCCATCAAGTTGGCCATCAAAGCTTTGCTTGAAGTAAGGTCATATTAAAGTGCTGCATCAGCTCGTTTTACTTAAAATGCTTTATTATTTAATTATATTAAATATATATCTACTAACAAAATAAAGGTTTTACACATCATTTATGGTGCTTAAATAATATACATTTAGTCCAATTATATTTGTTTAGCATAGATGACAAGTCTGATTTAATATATCAGATGTATTTCTATATTTTAAATAGCAGCTGATTTAAGTTGCTCAATTGCTGGAACAGAGGTTAAAGGTCAACCCTATAATACAATAGCACCACAGATTACAGCTTCAGTATGATCTGTTATTTATAAGACTTAAAAAGACATTTGTGAATTGATGTAAAAATGTTACTACTTAGATGTTATAAACATCTTTTTTTTTTTTTTTTGTAAATTAAATAATTTTCAATCGATTGCTAACTATCCCTTAATTGGTCACAGGTTGTCCAGTCGGGAGGAAAGAATATTGAACTTGCTGTTATAAGACGAAACCAGCCACTCAAGGTAAGCATGAAGTTTACCTGGTAATATATTGGGTGTTATTTATTTTAGCTCCTGTAAAAGCTAATCATTGTTTTACCATTTATTTATAGATTTTGGAATCCAAGGAAATAGAGACCCTGGTGGCTGAGATAGAGAAAGAAAAGGAAGAGGAAGCAGAAAAGAAAAAGCAGAAAAAATCCACTTAAAGCTGTTGACATAATCTTTGCTTTATTGCACTTGGATTACAATTGTATCTCTGGGTTCCAGGATGTTAGTTTCAAAGAATTTACTCATTTGTTTTCTTATACTGAGCTTAATCATAAGTTGAGATCCTCAAATACTGCTAGAAGATTTTTTTTTCCAACATTGCTGGTTGATGCTATTAGATGAAAAGTGAAGAAAATCTGTTTGGATGCACCTGTTAGTTGCTTGGTTTGTCCACAGACAACTTCTACTTTGTATGTTCAGATGTGCTGCTGTCAACTAAGGATTTATATCTTTGCCCGACTAAGAATTTTCTCTCAACATTCAAATTTCTCATCTTCAATTCTACATGACATTCAAAACCATAATATAAATAAAAGTGGATTTCATAATGTTTTTGAAATAATTCCTAATTTGTTCAGTGTAGTGCTTGGTTTAGTGTTAGACGGAGCAACTTTATTATTAGACATTGTAACACCAGCTTTACTTTCAAGTTGAAAGAAAATTTCCTTACCCATTATATTGATTACTCTACTGCAAGGCATGTACTGTGATAGACGACCAGCAGAAGTATAGTCTGGGGATGAAGTGTTTTCCATCTATCAGCATTCTGTCACTGAGCTGAAAATAGTGTGGGCTTCATAAAGAGCTCACCTTTCCCTCAGTCGTTTAAAACAAATTAGTGGTGAGCGAATGAAGGGTATAAAGGTGGCCGCACAAGACCCCCCCCACACCCTTCCTTTTTTTTTTTTTTAAGCCTCTGCTTTTTTTCTTTCACTCTAAATTCGCTTATCAAGCAACCACTGCTCTGAATTCTCAACGACACAATTATGGCCGGCGGTGTGGTTGGGCTGCTTAATGGGATCCTGGCCTCAGACCCCAGTGGGAACTTTCAGTGACTTTAATCTGGAGCCCTTTGAAAAGTTGTGCCGTGCTGCGCTGAAGTGCCCCGGGGGTTCCCTCTGACTCCTACCAAAGACATAATGGTGAATGCTAAAGTCCTTCATTTAGAGTCATCCCCGAGCCAGGATTTCCTGAGTTGGTGCCTTAACTACGATGACTGCACTTGTCTTGTTTGGGAGTTGTTGGAAGTTTGCTTCTGTGGTGATTATATGGATCAGTTTGGCTGCTAATCAGTTTCCAACCATGAAGTCCTTGCAAATTATGAATTCATTTTCATTAATCACATTAATTGCCCATCACTATTTTCTCTAGATATAGTATTAATGTTTAACCATGAGTTTCGAGGGAATGAATGATGACCCAAAAGTCTGTAGTTAACATGTTCATCCTGTGTAATACTATAGCTAGAGTCATCTGATCCATACGGTTAATAAAACAGGTTCAACTTATTCTTTGTTGCTGCTAAGATTGTGTCCTTTAGAATTGCTTATGGGAAGAGTTATCTTTTTATTTCTTTCACTTTTTTTGGCATTGCTGTTGCCCACAATCAGCGCTGCTGTGCCTCAGGACAAAGTCCATCTCGTCGCTGGCTGCTGCTCATCATTAATGCAGAAAATAATGGCTTCACCAGAGGTCATTGAGGGAAGAACAAGGCCCGGGGACATGCACTCTCCAAGCAAGAATGTGCAGTCCTGCAAGCCGTCAATGCTGCACTACTGCACGCAGAAATGGTTTTTGCAGGCAAGTTATATGCAAAAAGGGAAATACTAGTAATACTTTGTTTTATCTCATTTGATATCCCCATATACACTACTCAAAAACATTAAAGGAACACTTTGTAATCAGTATAGCATCAAGTTAAACTTGGGATATTGATTTGGTTGGGTATGTAGCAGAGGGTGTTGCTAATCAGTTTTAGCTGCTTTGGTGTTAATGAAATTAACAACAGGTGCACTAGAGGGACAACAACGAGACGACTATCAAAACGAATGGTTTTACAGGTGGAGGCCACTGACATTTTTTCTCCTCATCATTTTTTCTGACTCTCTCACCAGTTTTGCATTTGGCTAGGGTCACTGTCACTACTGTTAGCATGATTCGATACCTGGACCCTACTGAGGTTGCACAGGCAGTCCAGCTCCTCCAGGATGGCACATCAATAGGTGCCATTGCCAGGTTTCCTGTGTCTCCCAGCACAATCTCAACAGCATGGAAGAGATTCTAGGAGACAGGCAGTTACTCCAGGAGAGCTGGACGGGGCCGTAGAAGGTCTACAACCCATTAGCAGGACCGGTATCTGCTCCTTTGTGCAAAGAGGAGTAGGAGGAGTACTGCCAGAGCCCTACAAAATGACCTCCAGCAGGCCACTGGTGTGAATGTCTCTGACCAAACGATCAGAAACAGACTTCACGAGGGTGGCTTGAGGGCCCAACATCCTCTAGTGGGCCCTGTGCTCACTGCCTGTCCCCATGGAGCCCGATTGGCATTTGCTACAGAA
>JAUZNJ010034139.1:0-12841 GCA_034780135.1 Jordanella pulchra | reverse complement strand
ATTTGATGCTCATCATCAAACTGTTTGTTCTCCTTTTCCCCCCCGAATTGGAATCGATAAGAGAATCGATAAGGAATCGAATCGTTTCAAAGAATCGATAAGGGAATTGGAATCGGGAAAATCTTATCAATTCCCATGCCTAATCAAGGACCTTTATTATAATGCTACGATATTAAACCAGATATTCTGGGAACACCGCATTTGTGTATCTTTATTTTACATTTATTTCATTTTACATTCTGAGTTTATGTTTTGATTTAAAAATCTCATTCTAAAAATCTGTTTTAAAGGCTGATTTAAGTGCTCTGCTCCTTTTGTATTATGTAGATGCTGCTGAAAGGTACTAGCACTTAAGCAGACAAGGCCATTAAGGAGCTTTCATCGTCTCCACAACCATTATTTGCCCAACAGAGATAACTGGGCTAATTCACTTAAGATAGTTAGTTGAAGCAGGTTTCTTGTGTCATTTCATTTATTCCTAGTCTCCTGGGATCCCTGCTTTCTATTTTCTTTTTCTTTTTTTGGCCCAACTCTCTAGAGTAACAATTAGGCCAGTGATCCATTGAACAATGTGGACAGCATCTGCCCCCAACACTTTCTACCTCTTCATTAGAGCAAATTTATGTTTTAGATGTTTTTTAAACAGCTCCAAGAAAGACTTACTAAGTTGCCATAAAGATAAAAGATACACTAGCCGCATCTATAGCAACCATATGTCATATCTTGACAGTGTATTGCATTATACCATGCAAGATTTCTGTCTAACATTGTGTCTAAGTCTGTTTCTGGACTTATTCTGCCCCCTACTGGGACACACTATCTTTTTTAATGTTATTCTATTTTTCACTTTACAGCACAATAAGCATCTGTTGACTACAGCTTTAAATATGCAACCTTGTCTTTTACAAGATCTCCTGTCCTCATTCAGTGGGATGTATATGCAGAAAGAACTGCTC
This sequence comes from Jordanella pulchra, assembly GCA_034780135.1. Lineage (NCBI taxonomy): Eukaryota > Metazoa > Chordata > Actinopteri > Cyprinodontiformes > Cyprinodontidae > Jordanella > Jordanella pulchra. Next base: position 11,885 of record JAUZNJ010034139.1, on the reverse strand, counting down.
CTCTTCATATTGTCCTTTGCTGTATCATATTCAGTGAGGACATAGCAGCTGAAGCCATCTGTTGTGTCTTCACATATATTGCTATTTCACAGTAGCCCCTTTTATTGCCCGAAACCATCCCAGCCTCCTTAGTCTGTCTTTATGAGGCAGAGCAAGGACAACTAGGTAGTAAAGCATGCTTGTAAATAGGTGTGTCGCAGGTTTGAGTGAGTAAGTGAGGTAGAGAAAGAAAGATAGAGAGAGAGAGAGAGAGAGAGAGTGAGTGAGAGAAAGAGAAGCCACCATACCTCGCAACTTCAGCTGCTCCTTTTAAATCACCTGGTTGAACACTCATAAACACCGAAGTCTTCTGCAGACATTTGCAGGGAATGTCACCACTCTGTTCCAGCTATTTGACAAAATTTCCCAAATATTTGTCCTTCAAATAAACTTTACAGGATGATATTCAACGCCTTATAAAATCCTCTTTTAAAATCTGTGATGTTTACTGAATTGCAGCCAGTGGATTATCATTGTGTTTTACATTCATTAGCCTGAACACACCATGCATATTCAAAATCTTTAAAAGTTTGTTTAAAGAGTCAAAGTATTTTTGTGATTATTACAACATTTGATCCAGGCTTTCACACAGCCTTGGCTATATATGGATTTAATTCAATATAGTTCATATATATATTGCCAATTCACCTCACATGCCATTTCAAGGCACTTTACAGAAACAGTTCAATCAGATTATACAGTCAGATTGTTAGAAAGTTTCTATGTAAGGAAAACCAGCTGAAATAATCATAATAAATCATAACAGACTACAACTAAATCATACAGACAGATGTTTTCCCTGAGGCCGTTGAAAAATACTTCTCAATTGAAAAGTGGTATAAACATTTTTACTTTTTCTGTCCTCAACACTGGTGTATTCCTTTTAGGAAGCAACATTTTCTCTAGTGCTTTGTCCTTCCTCTACACTTGCCATGATTCAGGGGTGAAACTCTTTTGAATTCTGTCAGAGAAGCTCCTCAGTGTCCCCCCTTGGAACCCCTGCCAAAACCACCATGCACACCTGCATTAGAACTTACCTGCTTGTACAGCTTCTAATGCTCCATTGTTGTCTCCATCGTTGTCTTCATCTTCCTTTTCGAACAAAGAAACAAGTCATCAAACAATTCCACACACCCCAAGTTGTCAATCTCAACCTCTCTGGAGATACTCACCTCTCTCACCTGAATACCTTCAACTTCGATCACAGTTAGACCCAGCTTCATTTTATTTTTCCTCACTTTTACTGTCTTCACTTTTTGAAATAAATATACTAACCTTTATTTCCTCTGTGCCCCAGAATCGGTATCTAAATCCATAAAAAAAACATTACACTGTCTTAACCATCCTTTGTCATCTGATCTTCCCTTTATAATGATCGTATTGAAAAACAGTTATAACTTGTCATCTATCGAAAGAAAATACCTTTTGCACTATATTTGGAAATCAGGCTGCAAGAGTCTAGAGGAAGGAAGGTAGAAGTAGAGAAGCATGAAATCCAGATTTAGGATTCAGTGTGATGTTGCAGTACTCAATAAAGACTTGAGTAGTGCATCTGCTGGTTATGGTCTGTGTTTTCTCAAAATTAATTCAGTACGTTAATTGCAGTGGTCATCTATCTATTGCTTTCTCTAAAGACCCAGAAAGGCAACAGTGGCTGCCGTGAAGAGACAGTGCTGGCAACCAGCTATTCCCATAGTGCAGAATTTCCACTAAGTAGCTTAAATGGTTAGTTGTTATGCTCAAATTATTGTTGTAAACTTTTTTTTTATTTAGTAAGATTTAAAAATTGCCTCTGACACTAGTCAAAAACAAGTATAGAGTTTCATTTTTTAACAGGCATGCAGGGTTTCCCCCAGCATATAAGCCTGGAGGGTGGCCAGGCTTTATTTGCCCCCCACCAGGATGAGCATGATCTTTTCATTTTAAATGTGTCAATGTTTAAAGGCAACATAAAGCAGTGAATAAAGTTCCAGTCTGGGAGAAAACCTCCTGGTCTCAGTAGCTAACACACAAGCTGTAATTATAGCCATACACAAAATATTCCACCACACTCCCCTTAACATGTACAGGTTCAACTTTTATTATAAGAATTTACCTTTAAAGATAAGAGTTGCACATTTCTCCAACTTTGACCTGACCGAGGGAAAGAACTGCTTCAAGGACCTATTCTCATTAAACACCAAGTTCCTGGATGAGAAGGTTTTGGGATGATTGCTCCAACTTCCTAATGGGACAAGGAAAATGCTATGCAGAGAACCGAGGACAGTAAAATGCAGTTAACCAAAGCTGAACTAGTTTTAAACCTGAACGAAGAAGGACTAATAAGTAAACCATGTGTTAAGGGCATACAGCTATTGCCCCCACTTCCTTTAGAGCTGTATATTCATTGTAACTAGGTCACTCCCACTTTTTGAATAAAGCTGCTTGGAGGGCAGAGCAAGCTTCAGAGGGCTTTTCATCTCTGTGTTCCTCTCCCTGTAGATACGACAAACTTTGAATTTGTGTCTTCTTTTCATTTATAGGTGTTATAATCTAACAAATAACAACTACTTTATTAGCCAATCAGAGCTTTGCTCTTGGATCTATGGATTTACCTGGATTTAGTACTGATAAGGCCAAGCTGGACCAACATCATTAGAGTGTACAATACAATGATGTACAAAAAACAACAAAAACAAAACAAAACAACAGAAGATTAGCGACAGAGTATTAGGACAGACAAAAAAAATTAAAATAATGAGAAAAAATTGTACTCTCGTGACTTTATTTTGGTAACGAAACTAGAAAAAATACATAATTTATGAGATAAAAGTAGTAAATTACGGTTTTATTCTCATTATACGAGATTAAGTAGTAATCTATACAAGATTAAAATCATGATAGAACAAAGTTGTCAGATTATTAGTCATTTCAGAAAAAAATCTTTTAACAATATCTGACCAGCACAAACTAACAGCAATATGAGCTCTGTTTGTGTGACATGATTGTTTAATAATTTGATTCTGATGGGCAAAAAGGTTTAATAAATCCTTATGTGTAAAACTATAACTTCACAAGATTCTCAACATTCTTTATTCAAATGCAGAGGAAAACAGCGCAAGAGTTCTTATTAAATAATATCAACTTTTTTCTTGTAATATCATGAGTTTAGTATTGTGATATCATGACTTTACCCTCATAATATCACAAGTTTAATCTTGTAATATTATGATTTTAATTGTGTAATATTTCGACTTGACGTAGTTATGACTTTATTCTTGTAATTCTTTTTTTTTTTTCATTCTAACAATTAATTGAAGCTGTTAACCACTCTGGGTTTCCCGTTGGCTCTTACCCTAGCAAGAATCCCCCAACAAGAATATGAGGCAAAAAAAATTGCTATTTTTCTAAAACAACTGAAACAGTGCAGCCATTGCAAAACACAAAATGGGCTGCTGCTTTAAATGTCCTCGTTAATGTTATATTCTATTTCAGACTCTGTTTCTACTCATAATACTTTCTTTTATTTCACTTCTCTGGATACCAAACATATTTAGCCAACTCTCCACCTCAATCATCAACATCATGTGTTGGGAATTGGGTATATGAACAAACTGAATTCAGTTGAATTGCATGGATCAATGTGGGTGTGTTGAGTACCGAACATTTGAGTGGAGCCTTGTGTACATAGTTGTTTGCATAGGTGTGATTTATCAAAAAATGGGCTTTTGAGGGGAGGCATGCACATGGTTTATCGAATCTGAAATATCTTTAGGTACGTCCTGTTTGGCTTTTGGAGCAAAGATACACTTTTGGATTCCATGCAGTCTTGTATAAATGAGACCTCTGATCACTTTTTTTCCCATTAAACTGGCATGACCTTACATTGTTAGGAAGCTTAGGGGGTACCACCAAAATTAAGACGAAAGACACACAGACAGACAGACAGACAGACAGACAGACAGACAGACAGACTCGATCTGCACTAAAAGCTTTTCTAAGGTTTCTGTGTATTTTATTCAGAAATAGAACTAAGGATTTGGCTAAAATTATTGACAGAGGTCTGTCAGAGCTGAGGAACTCTGAGAAATCTTACAGCCAAAAATCTCATTAAGAGCTCAACTGTAAAGAGTTGGAGGAATCTGCCGCAGGACTCCTTGCTGACATCTCCCTACCGATGTTAATACCGTCTTCATGTCATATTGAATTTGCCACAAATACGAGCAGCCAGCTGGGAGAAAAATGGGCATGTCAGCCTCCTGGTGCTAATTACAAGTAGGATGTGTGGGAATTTTTGTTGGTTAGGATGTCTCCCATGTGGCCTGACAAATTGGGCATAACTTGTCAGCTGGAAAACAGCATCAAAAAGCCCTTTGAGTCAAAAACCAATCCATTACATAGTAAAGTTATTGTGTTTTACCTAATCTACTGTAAAATAGTCACCCAAACCGAAAGATATTTTTTGTATTAACTCAATGTGGCATGTTAAGGTTAGTAGCATTTTATTGAGTAGAATTAACTTTTTTTTTACATTAATTTTAGTTTCCATGCATCCACAGTTTCTTTTTTTGTCTCTTTCAATTGTGAACACCAGCTGAAATGTGCTGGTTATAGCCTTTAGACAGACTGATAGTAGTGTTTTGCGGAGGGTGTTGAAGGGTTGTTGGTGGGAGATACAGATATATCTTTTTCGGGTTTAAGTCATACCTAGAAAAGAAACTTTTCGTCTTCAGTAAGGCAGGACGTCATCACAGCATAGAGAGAAGGACTGGTATAGTCAGTGATAGTTTTTATTCCTTCCATGCTGAAGTGGTCATTTGCAGACTTTTTTTATTCGTTTACTATATTGTCTCTTTGCAAGATTGATCTCCTTGGTCACTTTGTTCCTCACCTCCTTATAAACAGCATGGGGTCTCATGTATAAAATACTGCATAGGATTAATTCAAAAAGTGTACAATTGCCAAACACCCGAAAATTGAATGCGGATTTTTAAAACCGTACAAAACCAAGCAATTTAGCTGTACCTCAAGGTACTCAACAATGGTAACTGCATCTAAGAAAGCAAAAAAGGGCTGTTTAACTGGGGTAGAAATCAAAGTGTTTTTGAGTGCAGTAGTGAGATTAACAATTGATTATTGAACACCTGTGAAAAAACTGTCTGTATTATTAAATATGGGGGAAAGAAACTGCAACATCAACTGAAATTTGGATGTTTCTTGATCTTTCATGGATTATTTTGGATCTTTAGTGAATTAAAAAGAAGCCGTATAAACTATGTAAATATATACTTATAATTCATTAATATATGAATGAATTGAATTCTACATATAGTATGTGATTTCTATATTTATTAAATTCACCTAGCTGTCCTTCCCATGACTGATCTCCTTTTTAACATGATGAACAGGGATTGCGAGGGACCAGCAAGTCGCTCTCTCCAATACTGGACCCTGTTCAGCACATATATCCAAGAACAATGCTCTAGAGAGCAGCATTATGTCTACTCTTTATATAGAGAAGAATAACATTAATCATAGATTATCTTTTTAATACAGTTGTCAAACTTACCCAGAGCCATCGCTCTGTTGATCCATCCATTGCCCCTGCTCTTAGCAGTCATGATTTTATAAGATTCTTTATAAATAAGATTGATTGTATTCAAAATAAGATCATTAACACCTCTCTTAATATGATTGGTTTATCTTTAGCAGTTGTCTGGTCTGTATCGTTAACATGGGTTAAGTGTTAGTGAGACAGAATGGTAATATTACCCATGAGCTTAATAAATACTGATTCTCCTCTGTTCAGTTGTTTGGGGTCCTGTTATTTTCCCTGTAGTTCTTGCACATTGGCTGCATTTTTGGCATACAACTGTGCCCCCCAAAGCAGGATGATGATTGCTGTATTAAACGTCTACATTAAAGTATCGGGAAATTAAAAGCATGGATGGCTTTTATCTTTCTAACTTATTTGCATTGGTTATCTGTCTGTTTAAAGTTAATTTAAAAACCTTTTTTTTTTTTCAAGTCTTTGCTTTTCCCCTTCCCTACCTCTTAGAATTACTACATCTGTACTCCTTTTTCGTAGCCAATGTTGGAGATACCAAGGACAAAACTTAAGCTGAGGGGAAATCAGGCTTTCGCGGTTGCCACCTTTTCTCTTTAGCTTTAGAACAATAAGGCTTCTCTTAGTTTTAGACTTCCTACTTGTCAGTGTCGTATGTTTTATTTGCTCCTTTTATTTTGGGTTATTTGTATCTATTCTAATTGGTGTTGTTTTATTGATTCTAATTAGATATTCCTTTTCAGCTTTCTAGCCAATGCCTACTAATTTTAGCAATTTTTCTAAAGCTTGGCTTTAAGCAGCCATTGTATTCCTTCATTCTAGGAAACATTTAAAGGACAGATTAAGTTCATTTTCAAGCTTTAAATGGCATAAATATTCAAATAGGATTGTATGAAAAAGTTTTTCATTAGAAATACATGACCATTGAATTGCACTGTTGCCTTGCTAGCCTATCCCTGCTTGTCATGTTGTCTAATGTAAATAAACTGTAAAGCATTCTGACACTAGAATTGCTTAGATTCCTGTAGGCATACCCCCTGGGACTGCCACACACACTGACAGCTATGCTGTGGTTGCAACTCTGCCAGAATATATCTGCAGCCAATTTTTAAACTCACCATAATCTTATTCTTATGTGATACAAATCATTGAACCCAATCTTTTTAGCTTCCTCTGACAAAAGGAAATTGTAGTCATTTTAAGAAGTTATAACACCCCCTTAATGTCATGCTGTCTTTGAGATTTTTAATATGAATTAAATTCTTTATGGAGTTTGCGTTTTCTTTCTTGTGTTTTTTCTGTTTTGGAGCATTTTGTTTAATTAAATCAAATTAAACTCAAAAATACTTTTTTAATCCCTAAAGGAAATTAAATATTGCAACTTTTATTGGGTTTTTTTTATTTTGTTTTGGGTTTTTTTCGAGTTGTTGTAGGTGTTTATAGCAGGAAAGATCTTCTGTATCAGTCTGTCTTGCATCGGGTCTGTAGAAGCCACTTTGTGGAGCCACTTTGTTGCTGTTTTTAAATCTTCTGAAAATGACGCACAATGTTGTCCCTAATCTTCTTCACTTTATGAGGAATTCTTCTTTGTGAAATAAGCTTCTAGATGAGTTCCAAGAAGAAAGCTAAACTCCTTTATTAGCTTGTTCAGCTATTTAAAGCCATTTGCTCTGATGCTGTTTCCCCCTTAGATGATGGAGGAAGAGATCACACTCTCCACAACAGACATTTGTTATTTAGCATCGTCTTGCAAATGCTAGATAACCCAAGCTTCCTTAAGAAAAACAGGCTGCTCCGTCCCTTCTTGTAGATGGAGCTGGAGTATGAGATATGATCCCGCGACTATGTTTAGTAAAACAGCATGGCCAACATTCTGGCAGGGTCCTTGTAAGGGCTTGGAGTTCTTATAACTTATTTCCTAAAGATCACATATTGCCCATGGTGAGTGAAGGAAGAGATGGCTTAAATTTCTTATTCCTCTCTTGTCTCATTGCTCCTGTTCTGCATCCCTGGTGCCTCCTTTACATCTAAGTTGGTACTTTCGGAAGTAGTTGATTATTTCAGCCTTAGAGATGTTAATTGCTGCTCCCAGGTGTAAAAATCAACTTGCTATGATTGCATTGGTTATGCATCATAAGTATCCAAAAAGGAAAACATATAACAAACAATATAACAAACAATAAGAAGAACAGTGGTTTCCTTCTAGTTTCACAGCATTTAAGACCAGAGCAAAGAAGAAACCAATCCACAAACGGAGAAACTAAAGTTCGCTTGAAAAGGAATATCAGAGTCAAGATAGCAGAGCTCCTCCAATGTGCAGCCACCTTAGGCAGTGCAATTCTAGAAGAAGTTTGGAGATGTATCTTAGTGATAATAATTTTTTCTTTGGTCTCAGTATTATTAGTCATCTTTTCTCATTCATTACTCGAACCGTCCGGTCCCCAGCTGTACTCTTATGTTAAGTTATGAAATAACTTTTTATCAACAACATGCCAGTACTGTTTTGTCTGCACTTAACAAATAACCGTCAAACATTATGTTTGAACCTTTTCAAATGTAATATAATTAGACAATTTATGTCGTCGTGTAGATTATATGACACAATAACATTCTATTTCTTTCACAACATTTTGTCTGGTTTTTCTAGAGTTAACTTTTGGTCCCATTTGAGCTAAGAAGCAGCTTTTACATTTGCTCTGTCTCTTAGGAAGGACAGGAGAGAGGGATTCGTCCGTTCACATGTCAACATGTTGGGACTGTCAGAAATTAAATTGGTCGAGACATATTATCTATTAAGGAATGTTATTTTTGAGCTGCTGAATGAACTCAGGACTGATTTAAACTGAGTCACAAATAGAAGTCATACCATATCTCTTATGGAAAAAAAACTCAGGGGAACATTGCAATTTCTGTGTCTGGATGGATCATTCCAATGCACCATCACGGTTTGTAGTGTCTTCCACAGTAATGTTTCTGACATGCTGTCTGGAGACACTGGATTCATTTTACAGACAGCGGACATTGGAGGTGTTGCATCCCCTTGTGTACTTTTGATCACAATCATCAGATAAAGGTAAGAAGTAGTCTCCCCCATGTCTGTCTTTTGAAAATGGAAACAATTTATGTAACAAACTGCACTGCTAATGAATATAAAGAAGTAAAATAATCTCTTTGGTGAAAAGTGGTTAAATTAATTCATTCGTTCTGATTTAGTCTCATTCATCTCCATCTTCCATTACCTCACTGTTTTCAATAAAATTTTTAAACATCACACTGTGTTGACTGGAATTACTGGGTTCTCACCGGCAAAAATATTTTAACTATCATTTTTTCCTTACTCTTTATAAAGTTTTATAAAGACTTGAATATCTGTCCTTCATCAAAAATAAAAAAAATAAACAAGTATGTGTTGAAAGATTATTTAGTGGTTGTTTTCCGGGTCACTGTTTTAGAATTTATGACAATGAGCTTGACTGGTTGGCTGAAGATCACTGAGGCGATGAGGTATAGTCTTGGGCAACCGATTGGTATTTTTCCACAGTGTCTCTGGAGAACGGAAGGAATACTTGGATCAGATCTCCACCGGAATTTCCAGTTGGACTCCAGAAGGTGATAACACCTAAAGAAGGAGGACAAAAGGAGTTGCTCATGGAGATCAGACATACAGGGGATTCACTGTGCTTACACCGGGCGGCACTGAATACCATGGAAGGCAAACACTCAGTGTGTGAAGTGTCGGCAGTCAGCTTCCTTTAAGTTCTCCCTGATGAGGAGATGAGGAACAAGTGTGCATCCGAAACCGCTCCAGGAACAGCCTCAGGCTCCATCTTAGTGTCCAAATGGGGAAAAGAAAAGAAAACCAAAAACCAACAGAAAAACCCAGGAACCTGACAAAAAGTCAAAGAAAATTCTTAAATTTTAAAACTTACTACAAAGCTTTAGTTGTTACCATTCCCCATAGTCCACTTGGGTTGTTTGTTTTTAGAATTGAACAGGACAAGCTTAATGTTAGTAATAGTAATCTATTTATCTCTTCAGATGCACTTTAAAAATATTTAAGTCCTGCATCTGCAAAACCAGGTCCACTCTCTCAGGCTCAAGTAATCATTTGGTCCAGATTTGTTTTTACTGAATTGCATTTTGTGAAGTTTTAACAACTGGAACTGTGTCCTTTGCCTCAGCACAGCACAGAGAGGTAAAAGCTGCAGCAGAAGATCCTGATAACTGTGCACCGGTGTTACAGTAACTGATCATGTAAAAACAACATTTTTAGTCTACGTCAAATAAATTTTTAAAACAAATCACATTTCCAAGAACAAAGGTGAAAGATCATGACAGCATGGCTACTTTAAAGGTGTTTTTGTTAACAAAATAAACTATAGTAACACTGGCTTGTGTACTTAAAAATGAATGACAATTTGCCCTACTTTTGCTCCAAAATATTTTTTTAGAGGGATTTTAAATTAAGGAGATGATTAAAAAATGAAAGCTTCACATTTTATGTGCCACATTTGTTGTTTATTGTAAAATAAATTTAATTTAGATTGCAACTTATTTATATAACTTGGTTTTTGTTTTATTTCTTTTATTTTTTTGTTAGTTTTTTGTAACATATCTGTGAAGGTTCTCCGCCATCTAGGTCATGGTCAAGGTTCAGTTTAGGCAACTGGACGTGAAGTTTTGTTGAATACGTTTCACCTCTCATCCAAGAAGCTTCCTCAGTTCTGACGGATGAAACATAGATACATATCCATTTTTTTCTTCCATCTAACATGTAGCTGTATTTGGTAAGGAGGTATTTATGTTACTTTTTTTTCTCACTGTTTTCATTTAGGTTTTAGTTTATTTTTTATTCCATCTAACATGCAGCTGTATTTTATAAGGAGATAAAAGACCTTAATTCTGACTATATTCAAAATGACAACATTATTAATTAATTTCAATTTAAAACATTGACATTTTTTTTGTATTTGACATTTTTGCCTCCTGTCCCCTTGAGCTTGCAAACCATCCTTTTAGGAGTCAGGGTGCTTTCTTGGGAACTTAAGTGTTATTTTCATATCATAAATGTATAAGAAATAATAAAGACATCTATCTGTGATTTTTTTAAACGGAATGTTGCAAAGGCTGTCTTTTGCTGTTGATATATGAACTTCTTTCAAACAACTCCATACAACTACTTTTCCAAAAATCTGAACATTCCTTTCAGGTAATCTCAATCTGTAGCTTCAGTTAGCCAGGAGGATATTTTTTTTTCTCACTTATCCTACCTTTACCTACCTACTATAGAGGGGGGAAACATCGGGTGAGTGCAACACAATTCTGAGAAGCCCCTGAAAACGGACAATTATAGGCAAATATTCTTCCAAGGAGACAGTGCAGCAGCATGCCTTTTATTAGTCTTATTTCTTTCAGATGTGTCCTTTTTGTTGTTCTTATTTCTGTGATTGCTGTCACATAGATCATATCTGCATCTTTTCAATTATGATTATAGGGTACAGATTTATTTTCCTTTCCAGTTTTTTGATTGACAAGATTGTAACCTTGTTTATCCATTGCTGTACACAGAAATAGTAAAAGATGTTCTTAAAAATGCAAATAACATCAAACTGAGGCTAGCAAATGCTAATTCATTAGCCCTACATTTATCATGTAAACTCACAAATGAATAAATTAATTAATTACTTTATTTCCAGACCTGTAAAAAGCAATTGAAATATTAATACAGAATTAACAAATATTATATAATTGTTATATGTATAATTTCTTAGTTATGTCTTCAAAAGGGGCATGAGAAAGTGAATCTTATGTAATCATACTCCATCTTCCTATAGTCTATAACACCAGTATAACCAATTCCTATTTCATTTAGTAGTCCATTCTGCTCCACACCCTTAAGTAAGCAAATAAATGAGTTAATGTACATATAATCATATTCACACGTGCCTACTCACAGTGTCTTTCATACAGTTATTAACCAGAGTCCACATTATCACACACAATGCTGGAGTGACCTGTGGGGAGAGGCATAGGGCTGGGATGGGTCTGCTTGTCTCCCCCCAGCCCATCGTGGAGTTTATCCCGGTGGACAAAAAGGTCGCATCCCTTCGCCTTTAGGTAGGGGGCAGACTCTGATTACTGTTTCGGCCTGTAATGGGAGGTTGGATTGTGCCTCTTCTGGGATTTCTTCATCCTGCTGGAAGACTTCAACGCCCATGTGGAAGAGCTAGGAAAGTTCAGTTTAGGCAACTGGACGTGTAGTTTTCTAGAAGACGTTTCGCCTCTCATCCAAGAGACTTCT
>JAUZNJ010034138.1:0-12841 GCA_034780135.1 Jordanella pulchra | reverse complement strand
AAAGAAAGAAAGAAAGAAAGAAAGAAAGAAAGAAAGAAAGAAAGAAAGAAAGCAAGCAAGCAAGCAAGCAAGCAAGCTGCAGCAACACAGATGACCTGTCTTCCATACTACCATCTGCTGGCGTAATGCGGTACAGCGGAAACAAAAAGCAAAAATGATACCCAGAAACTAGAGTTCACATTATTGCATCAGGATAAAGACACAAACAAAAACTAAGCACCTCTCTGAAAAATGAATCTGTTTTAATTCGTTTTCTAAATTCCTATTACAGTTTCAGTCATTTATTTTTTTATTTCAGTTGATGAAAATGATTTCTAATTCTTTTCCCTTCATTTCGTTAGTTTTAGTGAACGATAATAACCCTGTTTAGAACTATATCTGGTGCTAGACTTAACTTATCAGCAGTTCTTAGTGTTTTCCAATCGATAAATACATGAAAGCCGCTGCTAATCTAGCAGCAGGAGTAGCAGAGACAAAAGAGGGGTTAGGAGCCAGAGGAGGAGTCACTGGGACCAGCAGCCTGTCTAAACATTTCTCTACGCCATGATTAAAACTCTAGAGATTGTTTGTTAAAAAACAAACAAACAAATAAATCACCTCTTTTCATCTATAGCTAAATGTCTGGATTTGTCCATTCTTTTTATTGGAAAATTGCCCATCTTAGAGTTTTAGTTTAAGTCAAATATTATTTCTGACTGTCTTTAATTCTCCAGCTGCAGGTGCAGATGAAAGGTCAGACAGCTAGGATTGTGAAGCGTTCACAAGCACCGCTGGTTTTCTAAAGCAGCATTAATAGTTTGTTTGTAGTCGACGTTGCATGCAAGCTTGTCGCAGGTAAATTGGTGAATTTCAAATCACGTTGAGTGGGAATCATTGAGTCCAGAAAATGCAAAATTTACAATGGATTTCTTTGCAAAGAAAGCTATTCTCATTGGTTTTGAAAGAACCCAATGGTCTTTATTAGTGGTTGGAGACTATTTGGGGTTTTTATTTTTTATTTTGGATTTATTCACTGTGGACTGCAACCATTGTAGTCCTAACTATGGGAATTATAAAAAGAGGATTATTTGCATTAAGCCTATAAATATTATACCTTTAAACCTACTCAATCTGCCTTTTTCATTTACTGTGATCCATATTATTCATTGTTTTTCATCAAATTTTCAATGTGTTGACTTCTTCTATTGATGAATTATCAAATGATTTTCAGCTGCAACAGTTGATAAATGCTGCATCAACTTAAATTTAAAGAGATTTGTCTAAAATCTTTCAGGTAAACAAGGTGTGGGAGCCCTGTGTAATACTTGCACTAATCTAAGAGACACAAAAAACGTCTTAAAAAGCAATGAGCTTGTCTAAAATGCTGCAGTGAAAGTTTATAGGAACATGAAAGGATGGTATGTTGGCCTCATTTTTATGTTAAGAAATGATATTGAATTTCTCTTTTTTATATTTAAAGCACATAAAGCAGTTCAGATCAGTGTATCAGGATCACATTGCTTCACGTGTCCCTAGCAGAGCCTTTTGCTCTCAGACTGCAGGTCTCCTTTGGCTCCTGCTATCTGGCTGTCAAATACTAAACAGATCTTTTATCTATATCAGGCTTTTCTCTTGTATAAGAAACACAGCTTCTGTAAACCAAGGTTATTATCATTAGGTAAAACTAAAGAAAAGACCAACATTTGAATTACAAACTATTTTTGTTAACCGAAATACCAATAAAAACTAGAAAAGCACTCAAAGAGCACAGACCACTGCCAAGCAGCAGATTTTGTCCCATATTGTTAATTACATCTATAGCTAAAAGTCGCTCATGATCTGGATCATTACCACATCTTAATGAGGTGCATGAGGTGCACCTTTGTTAAAATGTCCTTAAAATCCTTTCAGAAGTTGAGAAATAAGCAATAAGCATATGTCTGCAGCCTCTGGTGTTTGTTCTGCTCTCACTTTGTTCATTCACTCTGTGTTCTGCATTCTTGTTTGATCAGCAGATCAAGACTTCAAGTGAGGCTCTTTTGAACTTTTTGGAGTCCAGTGCAGAAGCTGTCAATAATTACTGCTGCCATCCTGTGGTTTAGGGGGGAACTGCATGTTCCACCAAATAATGTTAAAGAATCCTTTACAAAATTCCTGCATCCGGATTATCCTGTAGATCATCACCAAAATGTGACGGATTGTTCCTTGGACTGAGGAGCACAATTGCTAAAAAATGTCATTAAACTCTGTTCATAACTTTTCAAGTTCTCCTGTACACAGACAGATAGACACAAACACACACAAACACACACACACACACACACACATAGCCTCCTGGGCGGAGGCAACTAGACCTTTCCAAAAAAAAAAAAAACTACCTGAATATGTAAAAAGAATTTACAAAACTGAATAAAACTAAATGCATTTTAAGAGTGCATTAATTAATATATTTTTTTGGTCTTTCCCCCGGTAAGCAAGTCGTATTACATGAAAGACTAAAACTATACCGGAAACGAATAAAGACAAAACTAAGTACAAAAAAAATTAACACTATAGAATTAAATTTCAGGATTCAAAACGAAATAAAAAACAAATGAAAACTTTAAAATTATTCGACCTCCTGAGAAAAACTGTGAAGTCTCGTGAAAGATTTTCGAATTCAGTCTTTCTATGGTAGTTTAGAGTCACTGTTTAGCTGGATGATTAATAGTCTGGCAGAGCTGCAGCCTCTTTCTACTAATCAGGGGACCTTAATACAAATTATAAGAAACTGGGGATTTTCTGTCACCTCTGATAAGATAAATCCCCATATAATGTGTACAGGTTGCCTTAGACTTAGACAAACTTTATTGTCATTTTTTTATACATACGTTGCAGCCAAAACAACATTTCATTACATGCGACTTACGACAATGTAATGAGATTGCAATAGAGATAGAATAGCAGTGTAATACAACACGATTCACAATACCATATTTTAATCTGTCTTCCTCTCCAACCTGTGTGTAGATCGAGGAGATCGAGCGTGAGATCATCAAACAGGAGGAGAACGTGGACCCGGATTACTGGGAGAAGCTGCTGCGGCATCACTACGAGCAGCAGCAGGAGGACCTGGCCAGCAAACTAGGCAAAGGGAAGAGGAACCGCAAGCCAGTGAACTACAACGATGCTGCACAGGAAGACCAAGGTAATGAGGAGCTGGGGAGACTCAGACAGGTTTAGTAAAGCTGTTCAGAATTGCAGTTTTATTTTTCTTTATCAAAGAAATCCTGATGTGCGAGATTCAAAGAATAAATGTAAAATACTGGAATGACTGGAACTAGTGGAAGGGAAGGGCCTGGCCTATTGACAAAGCACCATGTGCTGTTTCAGAGTGGCATGCTGACATTTCAGATAACCAGTCCGAATACTCCGTGGGCTCCGAGGAGGAGGACGAGGACTTCGACGATCGGCCAGAAGGTGAGGAGAGATAAGAAAGAGACGCATGACGGATATCAACTGTTCATGCTGGATTCTAGAGACACTGAGGTCTGCGTTTCACTACAGTTTAACTCTGATTTAGCTGTTAGGCTTTCCTGGCAGAGCTGCATGAGTTAGACTGCCAAGAACTCCAACCACCGTCCACCTCCTACAACAGAGATATGAGAGGGAAAAAAATGGCTGCATGGACATCCAAAGAGTGTCTTTCTTTTTTTATTCCTTACTGGCAATAAAGCTTGGGCTAACTTTATCTGGATGATTTCTCATCAGAGCTATTATTCCTCTGTGACTTGTTACACGGTTTCTGTGGGCTGCTCTCATGCGCAGGTCGCAGACAGTCCCGTCGTCAGCTGAGGAACGAGAAGGATAAACCTCTGCCTCCTCTTCTGGCCAGAGTGGGAGGGAACCTTGAGGTCTGTATACTATTTCAGCGGGTATCCATTTGTCTGATTATGTCTGCGTTAGAAATGAATCTAAAACTTGTTTTGTACTGAAAATTAGAAATAATGTCATCTCAAAGCAAAGTTAGCTGCAAAGTGTCTTTCCAGTCATCATGAGATCAGTGTAGTTTTATTAGGTCTCCGTCTCTTATGATTTGACCTAAAGTTTATTTTGTTAAAAACAGATGAATGAACCTCCCTTTGGAAACCTTTTGTAGATTTAAAACGACCTTTGCTTGTATCATCCTGTTGAGAACCGTTGATTTTTAAAGGTCCCTTCTTATATTTGTTTGTTTTATTTGATTTCTGTGCAGAACACCCATGCAACAAAGTGCACAGTCCTTTAGTTGAAAGAGAATAATACTTGTAAATATATTTTTTCTTTACCTTTTTAATAGTAATCTGAGAAGTGTGTAATTGCAATAATCGCCCCATAGTAAAGTCTTCTGGTAGTTTCTCTATCAGCTTTGCAGACTGAAATGTTTGCCAGTTGTTGTTTGTAAACATACCCTAATCTCAGATTAAACAGAGAGCATCTGGGCACATCTGGACATAGTCCATCCTCAGATCTCTGGACTTTAACTAGACCATTTTAATACATGCTTTGTTCTGAACATCTGGCTCAAATTGTTGGTTGTAAATCCGAGTTGTGAATCTATAACAGTTGCCGTTTTTTGCCGAGGCGGTGAGGTTTTCTAAACCCTGTGTGTGTTTTTCTTTATAACAATCACCAAATGCTGATATGTCAGCAACTAATTTATATATGTTCTCTGTAATATAGCTCCACAGTCTTAATAATATAGAAAAAAAACAAAACAAAAACCATCAGAAGCCCCGTGGGCTTAACTTTTCAGGAGGCCACAGCAATGATAAAGGTTTCCAATTAGAGATTTCCAAGACACTTTTCATTAAAACCACAAAGCCAGAACGACAATAAACACACTAAGATCGTCTCATCAAGCTGCTTGTTACGTCTGTGACACTGAAAGCAATAAAACCGTGTTTGGCAGAAAGTCAAAATAGGTTTTCATTTCCCTTTAACTCCTGAGACCAAAATATGGAGGAGCTGATTCTTATAGTTAAACTGAAATGGATCTTTTATGTACTGTAGCATCTATGTGTTATTTTTTAATTTTTTTTTTTATTGCTTTAGTTCCTTTGAAAACATTTATATCAGAATAAGTAGGTCATCAATAATAAATGAACCTTGTAAAGGTTACTCAACTTTGAGTCTCCTGCTTCCTCTCATGTTTTTTTTTTAAGAATCACCTTGGATATAGCTCCGCCCCTTTTCCCTTCAACTTTTTCCAAAACCCTCTCTACACCATGTTAAAACCTCTGTCGCGTCTCTTAGTTTTAATTGCTTGTATCAGGCGGTGTTATTTTACCACGCCATGTAGCCGGTTTATATGGATGCTCATTTGGTCACAGCGCCTTCTTTTATGTATTTGCTGTGTTCGTTTTGTGCTCATTGGTAAACTGAAAACAGAACTTCTTGACAAGTGAACAAAGACCCTTAATAATCTTTTATTTTTGCAGATAAGCTACGTGAGTTCGATTTTAACGGGGTTATCTCTGTGTTACTCTGCAAATGTTCACATTTTCCGAATAAAATTGTCTACTTCTACCAAATTTGCCCAAACAAAACCGCCTCATTGCTGCCCCCTATGGGTGGAAACACGGCAACTACAAATACATTTGTGTACAATACAGTGTAGTTTGTAGCTGTGTGATTAAAAAGTTGAAAAGTGTGATTTAGATCCTTTTTTGGGTGTTTTCCAGTTTTTTATCTGTATTGGTTTCTGTTATAGAAAACTGAAAGGCTTCATATTCCCCCATTAGGTTCTGGGTTTTAACACACGGCAGCGCAAAGCTTTCCTAAACGCGGTGATGCGTTGGGGTATGCCGTCTCAGGACGCTTTCTCCTCTCAGTGGCTCGTTAGGGACCTCAGGGGAAAAACTGAGAAGGAATTCAAGTGAGTAAAAAAATGTAAAAAAAAAAACCAAAACAGCAGGGATCTAATTTTTTTAGCCTTTTCTAACTGAATATTATTTTTAAAATAAATTTGTCTCATCTATATCTTCACCAGAGCTTATGTGTCTCTCTTCATGCGCCACCTGTGCGAGCCGGTCGCCGACGGGGCCGAGACATTTGCTGATGGCGTCCCGAGGGAGGGCCTGTGTCGGCAGCTTGTCCTGACGCGTATCGGCGTCATGTCTCTCGTCAAGAAGAAGGTCCGACAACAAACGGGAAACTAAAATAAGCAAACAAAAGGGGATCAGCATGTTTGTCAAGCTTATAGAGGCGTTACGACAGTTTTTAGTCTCTATTCCTTTCCTTTAGCTAGTTACGTAGGTTCCTCTTGTGTTTCCGAATCCTCATGCAACACCACGGGACCATGTTTAGTCTAACTGCCCAAAACATCGAAGCCCCTCCTGATCAGTGACAAAGAACTAGAGCTGTTCAGCAAGAGGTTTTAAAGAAACCTCATATAGATCATTTAGACCACGACTGACTATTGACCATATCAATATACAGCTGCTGACGTGTCTTTAAATAGATCAAACCTGTAGTTCCAATAGTGGTGGCTGTGAGTCCTTTGGGGGGGGGGGCGCAGTGTTATTACAGAGGATAGGAGAGGAATTAATGTAATAAATGACCCATTTTGGTAGCTTTTAAAAAGAGAAAAATGTTCATTGCATTACTGAGTTCTGCTCTACAGTCCAATAATAGACAGTAGTTTTGTGATTTAAAGGAGATTTGAAGCTATTTTATTCCATAATGTAATTTACTACAGTTGCCAAACTAGACGAACTAGTTGCTGCACTAAAATTGTTGATTCCTGAGCTTGGAGATTTCTTGCAAAGCCTCCAGAAAGCTGTTTTTGATTTCTGTAGGTTTATCATCCAAGTTTATTTAGTTTCTTTTGAACATCTTCCAGTGAGTTTTCACTCCAACCTGTTTAAACCTGCAGACCGTCCTGATCTGCCGCCTGCGCCTCAGGGAATACCGAACATGCTGCCAACTCCGCATGGCACGCCGTCGGTGTGTTTAGATGAGCCGTAGTAGCCAATCTACCTGCGTGTCAGTTTTTTTTTTAATTTCATTCAAACTTTACTAGGTTTTTCGACTTTCTTGCGTTCAGATCCAAGAATTTGAGCACATCAATGGACGGTGGAGCCTTCCGGAGCTCAAACCTGAGGTCAGCATTGACAAATCCTCCTCCCGCGGTTCCTCCCCCGCCGCAAAAACCGCTACCCCCACACCGGACGCCAGTTTCAACAACACCCCATGCACGTCTAAACCAGGTAACCCCTTTCATTTACTGTGGATCCAGCAGGGGGCGCTCCAAGCAAGCTGGAGTTGGACTTATTGTGCACTTTTCTTTATTTAAACACATACAGCGACTCCAGCTCCTTCAGAAAAGCTGGAAAAGAATGGAAAGGAGGGAGAAAAGGAGGAGAAGGAGAAGGGGGAGGCTGAGTCATCAGAAAAGGAGAAAGTCAAGGAGAAGGAGCAACAGAAAGAGGTTGATGCGAACAAAAGTGGCGACACTGAGGAGGTAAAACAAAGTCACCAACATCCAAATGTGTCATCTGCATCTCAAACGAGATTCGCAGAAAACATTTCCTCTGTTTCCCTCCATTATTTCTCCTTCCAATCCAACAACTAAAGCAGAGGCCCTTAAATGTAAGTGGAGTTATGAAAGGTAAACACAAAGCTAAAGTGCTACATCAAAACCTGCAGTTTAGTCTTTTAACACTCAAATATCAACTCTTTGAACTTAACACTTTGATAACATGAGAATAGAACCAGAAACCTGTTTTTTCGGGTTACAAACACAAACTTCAGTTAGTTTAAGTTGTATTTTCACAGGACAGTCTAACAAAAAGTAGTTTGTATTTGAGGAGTGGAAGGAGAAGAGTTTATGTTGTTTGTTCTGTGGAGGTTTTTTTAGAGAACATTAGTCAGCAAACAGCTTCATGAAGACCAAAGACCAAGACGCAGCTACATAGCTACCAAAATATGTCTGCTTAAGCTGAGCAAAGATAGACCTGTGCAGAAATCTTCAGCTTAGGTGGAGTAATCTGTTGACATGGCAAATATTATTAGTGTACTCCAAAATAATCAGGCGTTTATGGAAGAGTAGAAGATTAACAACCTGCTAAAGGGAAGAGTTTCTGTTTACAATTTGTCCGAGTTCATAAAGGAGGCAGTGATGAAGAAACATGGTGGTGGCTGCATCATGCAGTGCGAAGGAACAAAAAGATGATCACAGTCGATGAGAAACTGGAGGGAGCTAAATACTGGGCGATAGTAGAGGAAAACATGTTAACAACTGTGTTTCCATCCAAATGAAATGTGAAATCAAGCAAAGTTATAAAAGTGTGAAAGAAAGGAAATGCTAATTTGTGGTGTTTCCATTTGGTTTGAAGCGAATTAACCAAGGACTGCAAAGCGGGATGTCGTCATATGTCAATGTCCACGTTACATCGTCACGCATGGCAGTAAAACCAGGAAGTAGAGGCTGCAGTCTAGCAAAGACCACAGATCAGCGACGGAGAAAAGTTTTCATAAATGTGTTGATATCGGGGAAGTTTTTCTTACGCTATGTAACGTTTACGCCACATGTCTGCTTGTAAACAGCGATGTCACTTCCAGCCATGTTTACTGGAAGACGGCGACAGCAGAAAAACCTGATCAGGTTTTTCCTGATCGCCTCATCAGAGCTGATTTTAAAAAGTTTTTCCATCTCCCGCTTTGCGCATCAACCCCGTTCTCGCAAAAGCCAAAAATCACCTGAAACGAGTGAGTTTAAAAAAAATAAATAAGGCTTTTTATTTTTTATTTTGTCGTTTCCATCAAGCTTTTCTGATGCTCTACTTCAAAACGCGCATCAGAATAAGCCGATGGAAACGGCGCCCCCTAGAGGCTGCCGTTAGCTGGGTTCACATCAGAGCTTTAAAGGAGACCTAAAAGCCTTCCAGCTGTAAGTGCAGTAAAAGTGATTCTCTAAAATACTGATGGTTAAATTCAGGACATTTTCTCTTGATCTGTGACTTAAACTCACAATTCAGTTTGTTGCTCTAATAAAAAAAAAAAGCAATAAGACTTTCAAAGAAACTTTGGTAAATAACCCATGAAATTCAATAATCAGATCTACTTACATTCTTTAGAAGAACTAATGATTCCGAAATGATGAGAAAAGATCATTTTGTCAATTTTATTGGTAGCTTTCATCCACCACAAAAGACACGTCGCAGAAGACAGAAGAGAGTAACACCAAGGAGGAGGACAGGAAGGAGTCAGCCGAGCCTTTGGCCGCTGCGCCAGAGGAAAAGAAATCGCAGGAGGACAGTAAGGAGACGAAACAAGACGCTGCAGTTACAGAAAAGAAAGCAGGTAAAACACAAGCAAGAAAGAGCAACGCACAAAAAAACAAAACAAAAACTGAAACAGTTTCTGTTTGCAGAGGGAGAGAGGGAGGAAAAGGAGAAAGAAAAGCGGGACGAAATGCGAACGACTACAGAGGCAGCAGAATCCAGAGATAAAACCCAGGCGTCTGACCTGAAGAGAGGTGCTCATCGACGTCCGCCGATTAGAAAATATGGAAGGGAAGAGTTTCTCTAATTAGCTCTTTATTGTTTACATCAGAAGAGGTCAAAGGTGAAAGGGACGCTGGGATCAAAGTAGCCAAAGAAGAGCCGACGACGAAGGGTAACGGGAAGCCTCAGGCTGAGCGGCCGCGCTTCATGTTCAACATCGCTGACGGCGGCTTCACAGGTTAGCGCCTCTGTCCTGCCATGAGCGCGAACCCTTCAGGTTCTTCTTATTTCCTGACTTCCAGAAACAGTTTGTGAGTCATTAGCAAAGCGATCCATCCTGAAAACCCCTGATAAAAACACAATAATACAGATGAGTCACAGCAAATGAGCTGTTTTATTGTAAAACGTCGTGAGTAATTTCATCCATTTCAACACGTCATCCTATTGAAATTAGAGAACCAAGAATGAGGAAAAATAAAAACAATTAGAAGGAAATTTAATGAAACATCAAATATTGTGTCACACTTCCAGCTTTAATGTATAAATAAGTGTTTTAGGTGGAAATACTCCAAAGTTAGTCAATCAAGCTTTGATTATCATATAAAAACTCTCTTAAATTTGTAACGATTACTTTCACTGCATGTTGACTAATTTATAACGACTATGTGGAAAACTTGATTGTTTGAAGAAAGGATTAGAGGAAAAACCTGAGCAGGTTTGAAGAGAAAGGTTCAACTGTAGAAACGGTTTCATTTAAACCAAGCAGAGTAGTACAAACATTAAAAGCCACCACTTATATCAACAAATAAAAACTAAACCTTGCTTTCAGAGCCTCTGAATAATCTCACCAAGGAGCCAAGTTTATCCTGAGCTCCATCAGGACCCCAGAAAAGCTGCGGGTGTGCAGTGAAAAAAAAAACAACACCTGCGTTCAGACCGCAGCCTGGTAAGCCATCTGAAAGCGTTCTCCTTGTTCTCACCTCCTTGCCTTCTTCTTCTTCCCGCAGAGCTGCACACTCTTTGGCAGAACGAGGAGCGGGCCGCCATCTCCTCGGGGAAGATGAACGAGATCTGGCACCGTCGACACGACTTCTGGCTGCTGGCGGGAATCGTGGTGTATCCTTAAAAGCAGTTGCCCGGGAGATGACCCCCGCTGTGTTTATTTATGGGGATCTTGTCTCTCTTTTTTTTTTTTTTTACTGGAAGCCAGACAGCGGGCTTCATAAGTCAACAAACCAGCCAGAAGGATCCGTATGAGCTGAACACTGTTTGGTTCAGGTTGCTCTCTTTATCAGGGTAGTTAAAGACATTCAGATCATACTTAATACTATCTGAACGGGAAGCGGATTTAGGTCAAAATACAGACTGAGAATCCACATTAGGGCTAACTTAATGCTGACTAACATGATAAAGTTAATGATTATCAGTGTTATCAGGGCGTTAAGGTGTTATCTATAAATTAAAAGAAGTTGGAAGAATCCCTATAGTTAAAGATCAATCCCTATTAATCAAATATGGCAGCTCTGCTTCTCCCAGCATCTATCTAAATAAATCAGCCACAAATCTAACAGTTATTTATTACTGAAGTGAGAAGTAAAGGAACTCTTTAAAGGTCCTTGACCAGTGCACCAGACATGGCTACGCCCGTTGGCAGGACATCCAGAACGACGCCCAGTTCGCCATCGTTAACGAGCCTTTCAAGTCGCAGGCAAACAAAGGAAACTTTCTGGAGATGAAGAACAAGTTCTTGGCTCGACGTTTTAAGGTAGGGCCCCCCCCCCCTCCATGATGGAGGCTAACTGCAAATAATTGGTTATATTTATGTGAAACAGTTTTTCCACCTGAGAAAAGTAAAAGAAAAGATTAAAAATGGGGTTTGGTTCGAGGTAAACCAACATATTTTGTTTTTTTTTTATTTTTGTATCAGAATTGGACAATTAAATGAGGTGATATTTGTGTAATATTTGTTGTCATTGTGTCATTTTTTTTTATTGTGTAAGGAGGAAAGAAAAGCGATATTTGCCCCAGAAAATCGGCAGCAAATATTATGGATCAACTATGTTAAAATATTCTGTATCAGTTTAAAAACAAAACTCTGTGTATCTTCCAAGCCTAAAATGTCTCAGGATCTTGCGTCACCTGACCGTGTTCAGTGGTCGTATGACGGATGCCCCTTAGACCCACATTTCTTCTGAGTGGTACTGCTGACAGCTGCACTTCTGGAAGAGCTCTCATCCTGTTTTTGAGTGGCTCACATGTTTCAGATCCTTCCCTCAACATCCTCATTTACTGTATCTCCCACTCCTGTTGTTTCTTCGCATCTCCTTTTAAGAAACTGTGTGAGTTCATTTCTGAGATCAGACGACAAGAGAAGCACAGCAACCCACAGAAAATCAGAACATTTCTCATGAATATCCCTCTTGGATGTCGTCAGCTCTCACTGCTTGTGTAACTCGACTACCTCTGTCGCAACATCGCTATATATAGAAATATTTTCATTGACTCACAGCGTCTTAATTTGTCATGAAATGCCTGTAATACCGCTGTTAATATGGAAAGATTTCATGGCAGATATGAGATGTAGGATACAAGAGATTAGCTTATTAATGAAGGTATCGCCTTTTTTTATCAGATTGATGTCCTCATTGATCCAGGAAGGTTTTGGAAAACACAAACATAAATATTATGTTTATGTTTAGAGATGTAAACAGTGCATCATTTTCATCAGCATGTAGAAGTTCTTCCTGTTCCTTCACTCACTGCTCAGGACCAGAGCTGTGCTTAATGTTTACTCCATCTTTTAATGAGCCGTGTGTTGTCTTGATAGAATCACACATGGTGGCTAATGTTTGGTTGTTGCACACAGGATGCAGAGTTTCAGATTACAGGATAGGAATGTCAGCAAGGACTGTTTTTATTGTGGAAGACTGAGCTTCAGCAGGAAAATCAACATTCTACATATTATCTTCTAATCTGAGACTCTGAGATATTATTATTATTGTAGTCAATATATTAAATATTATTTAATAATATAATAAATATTATTAATTTTTTATTATTTTTATTTTTATGTGGTTGAAAATGTATTATTATTTTTAAATCTTTATTTATAATATTATTTTTTTATTTTATTTATATATTTTTTTATGTACTTATTATTATGGTTGTTGTTTTGTTTTTGTTTGTTTTTTTCCTGGGGGGCAGATATTTTGTGTAAAAACTAAAATGATTAGGTAATAATAATAGATAAATATATAAAAATGAATAAATGAAAGCTGTTTTATTTCCTGGCAAAACATCCAATTTTAAGGTGAATTACTGTGGGGAGAACAAGTATTTGATACACTGTTGATTTTTCAGGTTTTCCACTTGCAAAGCATGTAGAAGACTGTAAT
>JAUZNJ010034136.1:0-12842 GCA_034780135.1 Jordanella pulchra | reverse complement strand
TATCTATCTATCTGTCTGTCTGTCTGTCTGTCTGTCTGTCTGTCTGTCTGTCTGTCTGTCTGTCTGTCTGTCTGTCTTACACAACAAAATCTGAATATAAGGTTTCCGGTGCGTAAAAGGGAAATACATTTTACTCCACTTTGGAATATATATATTCAAAAATGAGCCCTCAAGGACTCATTAGTTTTTTTTTCTTACCATTTTTGTTTACTGCAGAAAAAAAATTCAGAAATCAGATAATGGTTTGTTATCTGTTTTCTGGTTTTGGGTTGATAAATAAAAAACCAAACTAGTAGTGAGTTTTTTCTTTTTTTTTCACTTTTGGTTTCAAACAAAATGAAAACAAACTGCCTGAATATCCACAGAATGCTCAGCCTTCCTAGAGAAAAGCCTAATCTCCAGAAGTGTCATGATATGGTGACTTCATAGGAAAGGCCAAACAACTGATAATTTATATCAAATGATTATATTATGCAATATTTTATGAGGAACATGTTTATAGTTGACTTAAAGAAAAAACACAAAATAAGACATCAGACATCCTACAGTATGTAGTGTTTGGGATACAAACACGAAAACTGAATTGTTCTCATTTGACTAGAGCACCTTCTACCCACTGGGCTGTGTCTCTTTAAAGGTCACCACTTGCAATCTTGACACCCTTTAGATGATCATTTTAGGTTTTGTATAAGAGGATGTTCATAACTGGGATAAAATAGAGTTGAATTTAGTGAAAATAAACTACATACAAGACAGTTCACTAATAAAACAACTTTTGAAGGCAGTTCTGCTTTGTAGTAGATTTGATTCAGCAGTTTGAGGATTTTTATTAAGGGTTGAGAGTGAAAGGAGGTTGAATATGTAGCTATGCATCCCATTCTCAGATGTTTGCCCCTTTTTGTTTTCTGTTTTAAAATGAAATCTTCTGTCTTTGTGTTGTTATGCCGTATAGAACACAAATGAAAACCGTTGACGTTTGTCTGTTATGTAACAAAACATGAAAGTGTTAAGTGCATTTCTGTTTTTCAAGGCCCCGTGCGAATGAAATGTCTTTCTCTCTCATCAGGTAAACAGTGGCCAGAATTCTTTATTGGGTGATCCTCCTAAAGAAGTCAGACTGCCCTCTAATCCTTACCTGAACTTGGCCAGTGTGATGCCGGGAGTCGTTCTGCAAAGTGAGCACATTAATACGCACACATACAAAATAAAAAAAATCACGTTTGGATATCAGTGAGTCTTTTCATGTTGTAGTCAGTTAAATAAAGAGGGTAGATTGTCTCTTCATGGTAAGTAAAATACATGTCAATTAAACATTTTAAAACTCTACCTCCAATTTATCAGATTGAATGTTTGCTGTGTTCTGACACTACATGGGGAAGGCAGAGGAAGTCAGCACAGAGTCACTTCAAAGCTCTCTAGCTGAATCCCCCATTTCTCTGTTGCTGAAGCACATTTAGCGCAGTGCAAATATTGACAGCTCAGCATGCCTTTTCCATATAGCCCCGTTCTGGTCGTAGGCTCTAGAAAAAACAAAGCAACAGTCTGAGCCAGGATCAATTGTGTATGCTCCACTTCTTTCCTTCCGTCATCTGCAGCATCAAATCCTCGGACAGGTGGAGGCCGTGAAATGATCTGTGGAGTAACTGTGGGTGCCACCACTCTTGCTGAAGTTACCTTGACAGGTACCACCCACCTGGGCATTGTTAGGGAGAAACAAACTTGTGGACAGCAGCTGCCTCTTTCAGTGGGCCCCAACATTGGAAAAAAGGCTCAAAATATTTTAGCTAACCATGTAGCACAGACTGAGATGGAAGGTTTCCACTGGACATCTGTGATAAAAGCAGCCTAATGTTTGTCACTAGAGCAACAATAGATCAGATCAGAGCAATTTAACCTCCTGAGACCATGGAACCTGTTATAAATCAATATCTTAGGCTTGTAAATCTATGAGGACCTCGACCCAACTGCAAAACAAGACATGACAGACCGAGGTTAAACTGAAAGTGTTTTGAAGCTTATATAATTCAAAGACAATAATTTATGCTTGTAAAATTCTGCATCATAAAAAACACATTGTAGTAAAGGCTGCTGCGTAGTCCACAGGAAAAGACCAATGTTTGCGTGTTCTCGTTCAACGGTGAGAAAAAGTTCATTCTCCAGGAGAGGCTCTGCACCTGAACTCCATCCCTCTATAAGAAAAATTACCTGAGCTGGACTGAGAACGAGTGGGGAGGGGTTATGTATGACAGGAAGTGAGGAAACACTGCAAGGGTGCAGAATCTGTTTATCCAATTCTTTAAGCCACATGAGGCATCTCTGCATTACCAACCTAAATCCTCACATCTAAATGCTGTCCAATCACAGCACGGTATTTGGACACCGAGCAAACAAAAGGTTCCCCCTGGTCTTTGGGTCGAGAACAGCCAGTGATAACTTTCCAATAGCTAGAGAAAATATGGCTCTGTTCTTTTGGAGTATGTGGCAGCCTTAAGCTGATATTAATGAATTTTATCATTTTCCGTGACCAGTCAGAAGTGTGATGTATTTGGTGAAATCGTGGATATCAAGCAAAGAGGATTCAACGGCGAGTGGACATTTCTGCTGCCACTAAATCACCAGTCGTTTGTTTTTTTTTCGCATCCGTCATAAAACAGAAGTAGAAAAACAGAGTTGATAGAATTATACTCGGCCAGAAAAGACCACTGGGTTTTCATTCTTCCTCTTTGACCAGCTTGGATAAATAAGCCACCATTTTTAAAGACGATGCCTCAAATACGAGTCATTGATGTTGTGGTAGATCAGCTACACTCCAAAGAGGCAGGAGCCTTTTTTTCAGGAGTCGTCCCACGTGTTTTTATTTATAAAAGCAAAGAACATCATATGAAAGACGGAACAGATATGTCATGAATCCTGCCTGTTTGGTTTTTGGGACGTCTGTCTACTACTGTCTGTGTTGTTCCACTCTGCTAATTAGAGTGAGCAGATGCACCTGCCATACTCCCAATCACTCTCATTCTTCCCAGCTGTTAATCACTCTTTTTATACCTGCCTCTCTCAGTTATTCCCCACCAAAGTGTCTCCTCTTTGCTCGTATGAGAATCCCTCTGGACTCAGTGTGTTCCGCCAACCTTCCTGCGTTCTTCCGCTCGCCCTGCCCTGATTAGATTCTCATTGGTTTCTGACTTTGGTCACATTCTGTATTTTTTTATACCTGTCACCAATCAGCTCAAAGCCTGCTTCCACTTTGTTAAATCATCGCCTGCCTTCTCAGGTCTAGTAGCCTACTCAATTATTGAGTAATTCATCAAAACTCTAATATTCAAGGTAACTGAATAAGGACAGATCATTGAAGTTGATCACAAGGAATGGAGCTTCCATACACTTTATTTAAGTTAGAGAAGCAAAATTATATTAAGATGTTGCGTTACGTAACAGTAAAACGTACCGTGCTGTAAAACTACTCCTAAAAGTAGATTTTTATGAGAAGTCACTCAAGTAAATGTAACTGATGCTAATGACTGACTCAGGAAAACAAAACACAAACCTCAGCATATTGGGTAGGTTTGGATTTATCTAAAGTTTAGAAAAACATCCATTCATTTTCCACTATTTTTTTGTATTGATCTAAAAAAAATTATTTGCTGAAGTTATTTGCTGCAAAGCTCTGCCCATTTATTCACACTGTTCCTGTTTGTGTTGCTTCAGACTCTGTGACTAACAAGCCTCAGGGAGGACAGCCAGGCACCGGGGTGTATGGGAACCCGGTCGCTCCCATGGTCTCCCAGGGTTCTGCCTCGTTCTCCCACAGCACCGCAGCTACCACACCTGCCCCATACAGCTCCGACGCCTCCTCTGACTTCACCCAGTACAACCAAGCGTACACACAGGTACAGCAAAGCAAATATGCTTATAGATACCGATATGAGTGGATCTGCTGGGTCACAGTTGGGACTGTTGGGATAGATAGGGAGCTTTAACTAAGGGAGGCTGGGAGGAAAGATTGTGTTTGCATCGTAGGACAGACAGAATGAGAGCGGATTTGGCAGTAAGCGTCGTGTGTCTCCATCTGTCCCCTGCTCCTCTCTTTTCTCAACCCTTTTCTCCGAACAAGTCTTGAAGCCCTCCTACAGGCTGTTTGTCTGTTCCTCTGTCCATTTCTCTTTTCTTTCCTCCCCTGTCACTCCGTTTCTTTTTCCCCGCTTGTCGTCGTGCCTCCTGCAGCAGCAGATGACATATCTGATATTCAGCAGTGAGAAGAAAGCCCCTTTTTAAATGTTAATTACAATCTACTCATCCAAACAAATGAGTCATGATTAGGTAACCAATAAAAGGGTCTGCTTAATTTGTCTAGAAAGACGAGACAAAGGAGAGAGAGTCTGTCTGCAGCGACAATACTCAGTGGGTGACAAATAAGGGCGCGTTCAAAACAGCAAAACCTCTAACTATTCACCTGATGTTTACTGATCTGTCTCCTAGGAGGCCATGCACCAGTGGTACCAGCACTACCAGGCTGCACAGGCCCACAGCTACAGTACCGCTGCACCACAGGACGGCACAGCTGCAGACTACAGCAAGGAGCATGCACAGGTAAATCTTAGAGCAAACTCTACCTGACTTGACCTGAGAAAGGATTAAAAATCTCCACCAACCTTGAAGACATTGAAACAAACTCAGTGAGGCTTCAGTTGTGCCATTTTATCAGATCCGATCGAATGCTCAGGCTACATTCACACTGCAGGCCTTGAGGCTCAAATCCGATTTTTTTCTTGTGTGAAATCCGATTGTTTTGGTGGCCCTGTGCATTTCCAGATATATGCAACTTGTATGTGATCTACTGTGTGAATTGCATTCATACAGCTGAACTGTCCCGCATGTGCAGTAGAAGACGTTATGATGTCACAAGTAGCGAGCTCTGTGTTTATGGAAGTAAACATGGTAGGACTGAAGCGCATTGAGGGATCTTTCATTTCTTTTCCAACCGCAGCCTGGGCATTAAGGTAATCCTATCAAAAGAAGGACTGCTTTCACTTTATTGTCGGCCATGATTGTTTTTCTTCCTGCTACTGCTTTGCAAAGCACAGATAGGAACCTTATTTGAGTATAGGTCGGATGAATGCAACCTGGCCGCCCAAACACAAGTCGCTTTTGAAAAGTGTCCTGAAAAAATCTGATCTGTTGTTTGGACTAATGCTTGGTTTCAGTTTAGTTTTTTTTTTAGCTTTAGGTCTATTTTTTTGTCATAAATTTCAGTTACTTTTGATTAACTTTGTATACTTCATACAGTTTCAGTTAGTTTTCAAATTTTTGCAAGGTCTAGTTTTTATTTTTATTCCAGTGAATGAAAATCTTTTTTTCAATTCTAGTTTTCCTCATTTTGTTCATTTTTGTTAACAATAGTAACCTTGATCTGAACAATTCATTTGCATTTGATCAGTTGTTTAGATCAGTGCTTCTCCAACCTGCTCCTTAAGTTTCCTTCATCCTGTATGTTTATGTGTCTCTGTGCTGCTGCACACCTATAGGAATGAATGAATGAAAAACAGGTCCACTAACATGCATTAATTTGAATTACTGTAGATGTTCTGCAGCAGAGAGACCTCGGGCACTGGTACGACTGAGAATCCCTGGTTTAGCTCATTTATTAAAGCACACTTGGATTCTTTTCTAACAGGAATAGCTGTAATTTTGCTTATTTAATTAGGTTTAGTTACTCTTTTAGTAAATATTTTAGTCTTAACTCTCTACAGCCATTTTTCTTTCTTTTGTTTTTCCCAGCTCTGTCATGTACAGTAGAACCCATGGAGGGTTTTATATAATGCAAAAACATTTGATTTTTTGGCTGCAAAGTGACAAAGAGAACAGTTACATAGTAATATTCTCTTGGAAAAGAACTTTTTATAGTGAAAGATTTGAATTATGAAAAATGGTTTCTCATCTCTTTCTCCCAAACTTCTTGTATACGTACGTATGAGGATAAAGTTCAGTCACTGTAAAGTGTTTGTATTCCAGGTTTCTGCTGCCTCCACCTATGGGGATTACGCCACCTACATGCAAGCTGTCAGTCAGTACTACTCCCAGCCTCCAGCAACCAACCAGGCCTTCGCCAGCAAGGTGCACACAGACCGGCTAAGTTGAAAACAGCACCTCATACTCTGTGGATTCACACTAAAAAGTTCTGTTATCAGTTTTTCGAGTTTAACAAAAATGAGCCATAATACACCTAAAATAAAATAGCAGTGGCTATAAAGTTTGATGCAAAATCCAAATTCAGTTCCTTTGGTTCTGGTGGTCGACTGTATATGTTCATAAACACTGAGTGCTTGTTTTATGAGGCTTTACTGTAGATTCACTGATGTTCACCATAGAACTAAAAGCAGATTTAACATTTTTCAGCTTTATAATAGTTTAAATCTGCCAGCACTTACAAGGAAATATTCAATGTGCAACCTGCTTCATAAATCAATAAATACTAGTTGAAATGAAATGCCATTAGTAGACAATTCATTCTCTCCACTCAATAATTTTGATCATGTTTGGCTTCACTTTAAATCCTGTATTGGTTTCCTAAAGTCTGCATCAAAGAGGTTTTTTGTGTAAGTTTTTGAGGCTGCAGGCCTCAGAAATGTTTCTTGCATTTGCATGAATTCCTTATTTTCATTATTTCTGTGACATCATCTTTGATAGTTTTAGTAAATTTGGAGAAAAGCATAAATCTGCATCCGTTTGTTTGTGAGTTTCGATACGTTTGAATTTAGATCTATTCATAGATGGTGTTTTCTTTTGCTGAAGTTTTAAAAATCTCTCTGTCAGAATATTTAGTTTCGGTTAAACTTGAATGTTTCAGTCTTATACATAAGCAGATGAATATAAAAAAAATAAAATAAATGAGTAGAGTTTGACTTTGAACGGGCAATAGAGGGAAGAAAAGTTAACAATTTCTGCAACAAATTCTGGAGCAGATAATCGGGACATGCAGACTAATAGAAACACAAGTTTAACATTTGAAGGGGAAGTTTTATCCTGTATGTTGTGTTGTTCACTGCAGGAAGTAGAAGTCTGTAAGCCTCTGGGAGTCCCTCTGCATGCAGTCAGTAACGGTCCAGCACCTCCTGCGGCGGTGCTGCCTGCCGCCGCCGTACTCCCAGCCTACAGCACGCTGCCTTTAATGCCTGGCTTCCTCGGAGCGCCACACCCTCCTCCAGCCACACCCAGCTCTGTCGCACACGCTCACACGGCGGCCACCGACTGGAACACGTACTACTATGTGAGTAGACATCGCAGTATAGGACCGTGCTGTGGGAAATGAATCCTTTCATACTGTTGTTAGTCAGGCTTCAATCATGTTTAGGAAACATAATCTTTGTGTTTGATTGTGCAGATAAATCCATCAGAATTTCACTCACAGTTTTTGATGTTCATCAACAGTTTAGCTATTTCTCTACATGCTTTTAGAATAATGTGTTTTATGTATTTTTATAAATTGAAACTCAATGTTTGGTTGAAACATATTTGTAGTTGAATCATCCAGGAGGCTGTTTGCTTAATTTACAAAAGAAGCAAATAGTTTTTTATATAATCATAATTACACACTTTTATTTTTACACGTTTTTCCTGTTCACTGTGATGATTTTCTACTAACAGCTAATGATGTGATTTATTTTACACGGTTGAAACATAACAAAAGACAGTAAAACAACAAAGCAGCTTAACACAAACAAGAGATCATCAAGGAAACCAATCTGCCTGTTATTCTTGGGTCCTTTGTCCAAAAAAGGAGCAGGAAAGAATTAAAAATTTTAAAATTATTAAAGCTTATAAAATCTCACCCTAGCTCTTAACTCTTAAGGTCGGGCAGTTTCTTGTGTTATTTCTGCTGCGATCCAATAAACTACAAAACAAACAAATACAAAAACACAAATTAATTAAATTACAAAATAAGTAGAACATTTTATCAAAGGGAATAAATAACTCATTAGCAAATAATAGATGTCATATTGTTCATTAATATTCCCTTATAGGTCAAAAGCATTCTTTTTTTAATCTTATTTTAAACTGTTTTATTTGTGCACATTGCTTCAGATCTACATTTAGATTATTCCACAGCTGAGCACCACATCTGGAAACAGTGAAGGTCGTCTTCTAAGGTTTTTATGTTTACATATTATAGGTTAGATGTCACATATTAACAGAAGCAAACTGCGGGAACCAAAGTGACTCCAACTTTCTGTTCTTTGTATGAAAGTGGTTTCAAATCCTCTTCTAGATTTTCATTGGAATTTCATCTGAATTTCAGGTTTCATTGGGAAACTCTGAACTAATAGGGACCTACACAGTCTGGAAATGTCTCCAAATGTGTTCTTCCTCCCTTTTTTCCTTTTCTGTTTACCTCCTTGATTCACTATGTCCTTCCTCCCTTCTTCCTTTTTTCTGTCTTTTCTTCTCCTTGGTATCATTTCTTCCATCCTTCCCTCACTCCTCCTTTTTTTGAGTTTCTGCTCTTTTCACTATATCAAAGTTTGTACTCTGTGGAGAGATTTGGAATAAATTAATTATTTTATCTCAAATAATGAACATTTAAAAAGGATGTAAAGACTTGGACTCTGGAGAGGTAAAACCAATATGTTAAAACCTGTGTAGGAAGCTGGAATTTAATCTGAATCCATTGTATTTCCACACCCATCCAGTCCTACAAAGAAATGGGTGTCTAAGGTAGAATTTGGTTTATATCTCATTTAACATGAATGTTTTCTGTGGAAGAGAAGAAAACAAACTGAATGCTGAAAAGCTTTGGCTGCAGTTTACAACCAAACCTTCTGGTTCAGAGGCTGCAGCATTTTACATAATGTGTATATTGTGAATATACTCATTGTTTGGAGGTTAGAAATCACTGTATCTAACTTTCCTTTTATTCCTTTGTTTTTCTTTGTCCAAGAAGTTTGAATCTATAAAAGCCTGTAAGAGAAAAAAGCTAGAGGTTAAAAGAAAGGAAAACTGTCACCATAAACCAAACAGTTCCAGACTTTTTTGCTGGGTCTCGCTTTTAGTGAGATTTACGTCTGTTTGTGCAGCCTGCCTGTGCCCCCCCTCCCCCCTCGCATCTAAATCTACCAGCCTTGAACACTCAGATAAAATGAGCTAAAACACGCTTTTTCCCTTCTGTTGAGTGTCTTACTTTACACATTATTTTAAGAACTCTGTAATAGTATCTGTATTATTCAGCTTCATTTCTTATTTAGATCATGCATCAAATGGTTTTCTCAAATACAAGTCAAACTAGTTTACACAATTTACAAGTTGCTCATAATAAGGCAGCTTGGATTGTTTTGGGCTGTCCCTTTAGAAATATTGGATGACAATACATCAAAGTTTGACTTAACTGTAAAACTGGCATGGAGCTACTTTTTAGTAACCTTTTCTACGAAAGTTATTGCTGCAAAAATACCTAAATCTATTTATTATAAACCATAATACTATATAGAACTAATAAGTTATCATGTTGCAGAACTAATCAAATACAGAGAGCTGTTTGTTTTTAGAGCCATGTTTGGATTATTATTTCTGGTATTAGATAAAACGATAAAAGATTTTATCAAAAGAAATTCAAACCTTTTCTGTTTTCACAGCATTAATTCTGAAACTAGTTTTGGGGTAAATAATCAGTTACTTGGGACGCAGTTTTGAAAATAGACCATGCAACGCTGATGGAAACCCTTATTTTACTTCACCTTCACACCTCTGAGTTTTCCGGCACATGAAAGCTTTGATTTTAATGTGTGACGGATCGGTTTTACCGGACTGGCACATTTCTAATGCTTGATGAAGTTTTTTTATATTCCTCCTCATATGCAGCAGTGAGATCCACAGGCTGAAGGTCTCTGTTGAAGTTGATGATGATTTTTTGTTTTGTTTTGTTTTTTTTACCCAGATGATAAAATCTAAAGAGAAAAAGCTAATTAGGTTTCACTGAACATAAAACTTCAGATTTCTATGTTCAGTCTTAATGATTTTCAGACATTTATATGCTTATTGAAAGATTCAGTGTTAATTAGATTAAGTTGAATGATTTTTTATCAGTAGTGTCTTTCTACTGGTTCACGTTTTTCAGATTAATCCAACCTGTTCCACTCTGGCTTCAGTACTAGACATCCGCCTCCCATAACTCCTGTGAAACTCCATAACTGGATGATTTACACAAAGTATTTGGGTTTTTTAATGTTTACCATTTCATTGAATTAACTTCACCATTTTCTATAATATCTGTTTTTTGCAATGCCTCCTGAGGCTTTTAACAGTAGAATAACAGTAATAGGATGAAGGGAACTTTGCTGATTCACTTTTTCTTTGACCCTAAAAATTAGGATTGTTGTCCCTTTGTTTTGTAGAACACCACTTTATCTTTTTCTCCCAATTTTCTACAGTTTTGTCAACTTCAAAACAGTCACAGTAAAAACAAGGCTATTTAAATAAAATGATTCTTCACCCCTTTGCTAAGAAATTCTTTTAAAGGGATTTAAATCAAAACGTTAAAATATTGTGATGCATCAAATGTTTTCACCTTCATTATTGTCTCTCCTCAGAACCAGACCCGGGGAATTAAGAGGGACTACCCTCAGCTTGCAGTGCAGGAGGCGCCGCCATCAGAGAGCGCGTACATCGGGCAGCACTCCCAGGGCCTGGGGGGGCAGTACGCCGACTACTTTAAGAGGAAGAGGCTGTAGAGTGAACCAAATGACCTTAAAGCCCACAGCTTCAGAGGGGGAGACGCAAACCAGCTGGATGTCACAGCTCCCTCTAGTGGCCTTTTCTGTGGCTGCCATTTTGCGTCCCTGCAGTAGGTGTGGAGTTGGGTCAGATCAGGGCTGCAGATGGCTGGATTGAAAACAAGCCATAGTGCTCTTTGATTTTCAAACTTTATTACACTCTTTCACAGTATTGCTTTTGTCTTGTTCAAGCCTTAACTATTTATCTTAAATGTTTGTTTCTTTGTCACTTTTCCCAACCAATATTATCCTGTATATTTTTTTCCCAACATAATCTGAACTAAAGTATATTACATCTGTGAGTAGAAGCTGCTTTTTTATTTGCAGGCAGCTGACTTTTCCAAATGCTGAAACTGCCCAAACAGTCGGTCCTTTGTTCTAGCTTCACTGCCTTTTATTACCCAGGATCCTCTCTGAACCGACCTAAGGGATGTGTGTGTGTGTGCGTGTGTGTGTTTTGCTTTGCTTTGCTGTTTTCTGTAGGAAGTGTCAGCCATTTCTCTCCCAGGTTTTGGGAGCACATCAGGAAATAGAATTATCTAAACCAATCTTAATTTGGGTGAATTAAACTGAGTCCATCAATAGTTGGACGTTTCGGATAAAATATGGAGGGAATGAAAATGAACTGCTGTGTAAATATTGCAGTGTAGTATAGACTATATGAAGCCATGCGTAACAGACAATAATAACAAATATAATAAAGGGCGTTTTGATGCTCATTTTGGAGTGTGATGTACAACAATAAAAAAATAACGTTTTGTCAATCTACAATATATTATTATATATTTGTAATATAATAATCTGAGGCAGTTTGAGTGTTGTTTGAATAAGATGTCCTGATGAGACTTTAACGTTATTTGGTTTGTTTCGTACTGTTAAAGCCAAATATTCAGGCACAGTTTTCCTCCTCTGCTGTTTTTTTTTTTCTTTTTCTTTTTGTAAAGCTTTTTTTTCTAAACATTTAGTTAAATGTGTATCAGGAGCTTTAATTCCATAATCAGCTGCCATTTTCCATAAAGATTGTAGAGGACGAAATGGGGTGACTGGGAATCAGTTATGAACACATGGCACAGGGTTCTGCTCTGGAACTGTGGATTATTAATGATTTCAGTTCATTGAACGGCTCCAGAATCAAACTTCTAGGTGAGTTAAATGCAATTATTTGCATTTAATAAAGAGGTTTACGTATGAATGGAAATCCTCAGGCATCTATTAAAAAGGAAAAAACAGCCTACATGAGGTACAGTTATACTAATAAAAGTTTTTTAAACAAGAACAGGCATTCCTCGGTTGTCAGAGAAAAGGGGTATTAACTTTTTTGTGGGCGTTTCTGCTCTTATTTTAGGAACATTCATCTTTTACAGAGACTTTGTATTTCTCTGGACTGGACGACTCCAGAACGTTAACCTTACTTCCAGTCAGAAAAAACACGTTGGTGAAATAAAACCATTGCTTTAAATCCAAATGTAGAAGGTAAATAATTGGCTTTGAGCTCAACTGTACATAAAGCTCTTCAGATATCTGGGAAAATGTCCCTTAACAAATTGTATTTTCTTTCTTAAAGCCATCAATGAGGTCCTGGCTGAAATCTGGCTGGTTGTTAAATCACTTTTCTCTGCAGATTACAGCTCAGCTAAATGCTTCGTCTTGCCACAGACCTGGCTTTAAAAGCTTGATAAATGTATTTTCTTTAGGGTTAAAGTCAGGCATCATGGTTTGTGTTTTCTCTTCCAAAACCACCAAAATGTTATTTGCGCCATAAAGAACTGTGGTACCACTTTACAACATGGCTCCCCTTATAGATGCTATTAGTTTATAGACATGTTATTCAATTCAATTCAGTTTATTTATATAGCACTAAATCACAACACATGTCATCTCAAGGCTCTTCACAAAGACAGTTCATTCAAATCACACAGTCAGATTAGTTAAAAGCGGCCATCTGCTGAGGCCGACTGGGGTTCAAGGAGGCAGAAGCAGGCAGACAGAACGATATAAAAAGTAACTGTCATCAGCTCCACAGGCGGCCTCATCAGGAAAGACACAACCAGACATACGAGCTCCAAGCAGCTCCCATGTCAG
>JAUZNJ010034135.1:0-12843 GCA_034780135.1 Jordanella pulchra | reverse complement strand
CCATGCAGGTGTTGCATAAAGTAAAACGGTATTCATATTTCTGATTTGCAAGTTATTACTGTGGAACTTGGCAGCTTTTGTTTGTTTTTCACAGGATACCCACAGAAGGGCAGCATAGAACGGTTTTAAATGTGTCTACAGCCAAAACCGTTCATGCAACTGGGTTCGCATAGATTGTTGTAGTGTTGTTTTATGATTCTAAGTATATGGACAAATATTCCATTTGAAAACGTTTTTTTTTATTGTGCAGGCTAAATATGCTATGCTTTATTTTAAAAACAAAGCAACAATAAATACTGTTCAGTCGTGAATGTGTAAGCTAAGTTTTCGAATGATTTTTTTTTTGTTTTACTGAATTCGCCAGCTGCAGCTCATTATCTAGTTATTAAAACATACAGCCTTTTTCTGTCTTCTGATTGGTCAGTACTCTGATTAGTTTATTTAGGACGTGCGCGTTCCCGCCACCGCCCCCATATGCTTCGCGAAGACCGTGGCCGAGTGTTGGTGTGCAGGGACTTCATTAAATATCCGCCGCGCCGGTTCAACACCTCGAGGTAAGACGCAGTAATACTGCTGTGGGTCGCTGTGGGTGGGCGGCTCGACTTGTGGCAAAGCAGTTGGAAGAGGTTTCGGGAGCTAGCATGGCAGCTAGTAGTTTTTTTTTCTGCTAGTCATTAAACATTGTTGGTTTTTATGCCATTCAGAAAACGAACGCTTTCAAATTTGCGACCTGTTTAAACTTTTCCATAACAGGAGCAAAACCTGTCCGAATACTTTTTTGCTTTGTTTTTTTAACGTTGTAGTGGATGTATGGTCTTAAAACTTTAAATAGCGGTGTAGCTAACCCTAGCCATGCTAAAAACCAACACGCATAGGTGCCATGTTCATGGGAGCTATAAACTAATATATTTTTTTTAAGTGCATAAACAAATAGTTTACACACATAAGACGTTTTTTAATTAAAGTAGTCCGTTCAAGCTTTGGCTAACTCCATGCAATCATTTAGGCTGTGGTAGCACAGCT
Organism: Jordanella pulchra; assembly: GCA_034780135.1. NCBI lineage: Eukaryota > Metazoa > Chordata > Actinopteri > Cyprinodontiformes > Cyprinodontidae > Jordanella > Jordanella pulchra. The sequence continues at coordinate 11,820 of JAUZNJ010034135.1, read as the reverse complement.
GCAACTCATTAAACATGGCGGCTTAACTCTTAACTTTTTTTTAACTTTGATTTTTGAACACACGTTTTAATCGCGGTACTGCGCTGTTCCCTACAATTTAGTTCCGGTGTTTGTGATAAGGTTACAAAACATTTTTTTGTGTATCAAAACACATCTTATTGTCCTAAAGTAGATAAATTGATTAGAGTTGGAATAACATTTGTTCGGTTATATGAAGAGCTACTTAATATTTGACCTTTTTAAAAAATAGTGTTGTGATATTACTGGTCATTAAGCTCACTGACTAATAATTTAATGGGTACTGTCATTTGTCAAGATTGAGCATCAACTCTTAAAAAGAATATACTTTTATGAATTAAAAACCACAACAAACACATTTAACTTGCAGATTATCCCCTCTATCATACTCTTGATCTACACATTGATATATTAGTTTTATAACATAGTCTAGGTGAAAACTCAATTCTGATTGGCTGCAGTGTGTCAAGCGAAGCACACTTGTATTTAAGAGGAAAAACATTTCTGGTAAAACAGTCTTACCAAGCTGCGTGTTCTGTTGCCACCGCAGATTCCTTTGGCAGTGCGTTACAAGAGATTAAATGGGCACTTTATGAGATTATTTTTTTTTTTGTTAACTGTTAAAAGGTTAAAATTGCATTAATTGGTTTTTAATAATAATTTAAGTGACCAAAGTAGAAGCAGGATAAGGTGTCCATTGTCAGAAATGAATGAATGTCATGGTAGCAACCATCCTTCGTTTCGTGTTGGACGGTTCAGTCCTCCGCATCATCCATTCATTTCTGATAATGGACGCCTCATTGAGGATTATGCCTTAAATATAGTCAAGTCCGCATGTGCTTGGAAGTTTGTCATAATATATACATTTGGTATTGGCCAATCATTTTGGTTTAAGCCAACCTTATTCATCCATTTTTGCCCCCACCCCTCAAATGTGGCATTGAATTTCTACCTAAGGGGCCAATATGGGGCATCTTGACAGCCTGATCTCAAAAAACATTCTTTTTTAATTTTCAAGATACTCTTATTTGAAGAAATTAGAGTTGCATCATGTATATTTATTTATTTTGGGTTAAAAGTGATAATGTATCATATTGGTAAGTATGAGTAAATGCATAATTAAACGAATAAGTTTTTTTCTATCCCAGAGTTCAAAAACTCCCTAACTTGACCTGATTACATAGTATATTCTGAAGTGATTCTTAGTAGTTTTTTTTTCTTATTAAAGTAAGCAGTGGGACTTTAGGAACAAGCAAATTATGTGATATAATTTAAGACGAAGGAATTTGCTTTAATAACCCCATTTTGTGTTTTAAAAGTAAAGCTGTTTTTAAAGCAAAAATATTAGGTGACATGTATACTAGTTAGATATTCATTCGGACTCTGTGCTAATTGACCCTGAACTTGTAGGGTCACTATCATCCATGTCTGAAAAATGTGCAGCTAAACTCAGCAAGACTGAACTTGAATGTCAAGGACCTCAGATGTGGTCATTTTATTTATTTTATTTTTTTGTAGATATTTGTCAGATCAATGTATTATTGTGATACTTGGCTGCAAAGACTTAAACTGATTAGGAAAAAAATGTCTTCATATTTTTGGATTCTTCCTCAGTCAGATAACGTGACTAACTGGGGTCTATTAACTATATGCTGGCTGCACAAATGAAATGTTTGGTATTTTTGTAGCACTTGAAAATTCAGCAAATGGTACAGGGAGAGAAAATTACTGCCATCAGCTTGGTTTTCCTGAACCACAGTTAGAATGTGTGTGAGCTCTTACTGGAAATGAGTTGAACTGGTAGATTAGACGTCCCTGAATACTGAATGTTTTAGTGTGTATTTTTTAACTTATCTCAATAATGTACTGTCTCAATTTACTTTATTTTTGGCAGCAATAGTTTTCTCTCATTTGGCCCTTGTTCCTTAATATGTTAAATCATAGTAATTTTTAAGATTTTGTTTCCTACATGATTGCCATTAAGTGGGGTTTTTGGTTGTAGGTTTCTGGCCTTTGTGTTGTAAAATTGTTGAAGTCCAAAGTCCTTTGATTATGTAGTATGGAATCTTGATTTAAATAAAAAAAAAAAAAAACACTTTTGAGCCTTTTTCCGTAATTGGGGTTGCTGATATACGGAACCTTTGTGTAGGGAATCGGCTGAAGAACAGAGTCAGTCTTAGATGTGTCATTACTTTACTAAAAGCTTTTAAAATTAAGTGATTTTAACCTGAAAATGCTGGCTTCAAAAAACCCTTATGTACTTTTTTCAAATCACATATTCAAAGCTAGGTCTTAAAATATAAGCCATATTATATTAGCAAAATAATCTTTAGGAACATCTACATGGTTCTTTAATACTGTATGGTGTCTGTTATGGTTTTAATGCATTTGAAATGGTACAAGAGCTGTTCATCTTAATGAAGTCACTGCAGATGAAGTCGCAATGTGTAATTAATATTTGCTGCTTTTAGCACCCCCCCACCCTCAGCAGCCACTGTAATACGGAGGACAAGAGATAAGAGTAGCTCTCTGTACTGTGACTGCGTTTGCCTTTCTAAATAAAGGCTGCTGACGGTGACAAAAAATGCAGGAATCGGAGGCCACACATCCCTTTTCTGTGTGGCATTGTGTGTAGCTGTCAGAACTAGGTTAGTATGCAGTGGCTGACTTCAAAGAGAAACATTTTTACATCCTTTGTCCTTCTTAAATGGTCATCTGTCCCCTTTTCTTCATTTCATAACATGGTCTCCTCCCCTAGTGTAGTATGGGCTGTCTGGATGTTGCACAGGATTTAGTCCATTGGCCACAGGGTGGCCCTCCCTCTGCATGGGCAGGTCCCTACTGCAGGCCAGGAATGCATTGCCCTTGAACACACACTGTGAATTACAATAGCCTCCACAGATGCAGCATCTCCTCCTCTCATCTGCTTTTGTGTAGCTTTTCAGTTATTGTAAAAAAATGAAATGCATTTAAAGCATAACTGATCCCCCAAATACAATTTGAAATTGTATTTTCCTCTTTTTGAGGGGCCATTATCAAAAAGTAATGCATCTAAACTAAAAATTATTTAAATTTCCTATATGTAGACTTGAGTTTCAACATAATGATTTTTTTTTTTTTTTTCTTGAAGAGATGTCTCAGGCTGATGGGGCTGGAGATTAGCCTTTTTGGGTGTGCTCATGGTAATTATTTTAGTTAGTGCAGTAGTTTCAGAGAACAAGACTTGACTAATAACTGTATTTACAATGTATTTATACCCCTGGTTTTAATCCAGGATGGCAGCTTTGCACATGCGTAATACATCAGCTGGTAGAAATGGGAGCAGGTCTCTTCACTGCTCTCTTAGCTCTGAATGCTTGTGGGCGCTCAGGACGAGCCCTCTGTCAGACGTCATGTGGGGAATGACGGTAACGATAGAATGATTGCTGAATTTCATTAAGTCCCTAAACCTGCCAAAAATTAACAGAAAGTCGCTATTTTTTTTAATTTTTTTTTTTTTCTCTTTTTTTGACGGGGGGGTTGCTATAGGGGTCTTAAAAGTCTCCAAATTTACCAGCAAATTTACTAAGTTGGTAACACTGGACTTTTGTCAAGTTTTCCTTCACTATGGGGAGCAGCAGTGCAGAGCACTGTAGCGAACATTAAGCTGCGTACACTAGCCAGCTTCAAAACGAAACACATGAACCAGCAGTATTGGTTTTTCAAAAGTTTTAATGTTGCATGACATTTTTATTCATTTTAAACTCAGATTAAGTTTAGAATGTGAAAATGTACAGTAGTATACTGTTATCAAATGATTTGTATAGTTTTGTTCATTAATTCTGAAGGTATGGCCCCTTTTATTTTGCTTTGGCAATGCACTACAATCAATTATATGTAGCAGGTTTTGAGAACGGTTGCATTTATCTTGGCTGGGCCATTTAAACTACAATGCAACTCATTGGATACTAATTGCATTAAATTAAACAAAGCTGCAGGGAAGTTATATAATGGTAAAATGCTGCAGTATGACTAAAAGTAAAATTTATATGAAATTGCAAGTGCCCGCATAATGGCTGTACAAATAATATGACTGTTTAATTTTATGCTCTTTACAGCAGTGGGCAAACACTTCCTAATGCCTTACTTTAGTCGTCACAGATTTTTTTTTTTTTTTTTTTTTTTTTTTCCTCATGATTGCAAGCTGCATTCGCCTTTGTACACTTATGTGGGTAGGCAAGTCGCATCTGTGGTTTCAACAGAGATATTTTGAACTTTTACTTGTGGGCTTTTAGTTTTCAAGGACGGGTTGTGCATGTCAGTGTATGCACTCTGGAGGGTTTTTTCTCTACAGCTTGTCACGCATACTTGGTCAATTTAATTCTCTGAGGAGCAAGTTGCAGAGATTCGTGCCTCCTCACTTTGAGTGCTCAGTGTCACATCGGTACATTATGATCTCACTGTTGGCTCTATGTTCAGCTTAAAATTGTAAAGGTAATGTGAGGAAATGGCTTATGTTGGATGGAAAAAATGGTTATTTTCACTGGCCTGCTCCTTAATCTATTGGTAACTGTGTTCTCTCCATTAAAAAAAAAAAAATATTCAAGCAAAAAGGATAAAAAGGTTGTGGATACATGTTAATGTTGCACTGCTTCATGTTTTTACCCGTTTTTAGCGGGGCTGCCGGCTGTAAAACAATTTTGACACATTGGACACGTCATGCTAAAGTCGGCTAAAATGAAACTAATTAACACTTTTGTAGATTTTAGTCAAATGTGCCTATTGATTTATACCATGAGGTATAGTCAAGTAAAATCATTATAAAGGCATTGTTAGCTTAGATTTCCCCCCAGTCTAGCAAGGAATTAATTGCTAAATTGCATCTTTTACTATAGTATTGTGGTTTATATCTAGATATTTTACAGTTTGTTGTTATCCATTGCCAAACTTTCAGATATCATAAAATCTGAACTGGCACTAGAGTGCATCCATAGAAGCCTAAGAGAAGCTGTGTAAAAGAGCAGCTGCAAAAGCCTTAACCCATTAATTGTATAATTTGAGAGTGTTGATTATTTTGAATGGAACTGGTTTGGATCCCTGGATGCTCTCTTGCGATGTGTTGAATAGTTGCTGCCAGGCTGTGTTATTAAATGGGAAGTTTTGTGTTGTATTTGCATTTAACACCACATGTGCACAGAGCCTTTTGTTTACTGGAAAATGTTAAAATTGTGTAAAAGCATTTGATGTGATTTTAAACTCATCATTCTTTTCTCTTGTGGTTTGTGTTGGTAATGTGTCCTCGGCCCTCCTTGAACCGTCACCTGTCTACATGGTGTCAAACTCTTGGCCTACATAGTATGGTGTCCTGAGGCACAGCTTTAACTCGTTCGTCTTGGATATCTCATTGTTTACCTCAACTACAAACAGGCCTTTGCTTGTGACAGGTTGAGTTGGAGAGCTGCTGTTGTGAAATGTTTCTCCAGCCTCTTTGCCTGAGCTGGCCTCTATAGATTCCCTTCCTGCCAATAAAATGGATAAAGGGTTGATGCAGAGTTATCAGTTTCCAACCTGCCCTTTTTCTCCATTTGCTTCTGGAAATGTGGAGTCTTGAAATATATCAGTGTGCAACTGCAGTCCTTGACTGTAAAGGTTTATTGTGTTAAGTATTTTGCTTTAACATCCCTGTTTCTTGTGAGTGGGTCATATCCCAGCCTTTGCAAAACATGAAACTTATTTGAATCAGGCTTTGCATTTAAAACATGCAAGTTGCTGGCTTGGACCAGAATATGATTAGTAGGTTTGATGCTTTTTTTTTAAAATTTATTCATTGCAATCATTCATTAAAGACCCTGTACGGAAAAATTAAAACATTCTCAATATCATCCTCCTGTTTTGTTATCATTTGAAGTGCTTGAAGTGTAAATCTGGTCTTGCATTCTGTATCTCACATGTAAAATTCAAATCAATATTAGCAAGGTGGATAACTCTGGGGGATTAGCAGCATGTGAAATTATTACGGTTTCTTTTTTCCTTCTCCATAATGTGAAGTTGGATTCAACAGGGTGCATTCCTATTGGCTTCTAGTGAATACACATGCAGCTTGAATGTTAAATGTGAAAAATGTTATTGGCTGAAGCTGTTATGTTAATTTCTTCCAAAAATCACCCTTCAGAACAAAGAAAGAAAAATCCTCTACTCATAGAATGGATGCAGTGGGATCTGAACTAATCTCTGAACATTATACTTTTGAATACTTCCTTAAATGTCCCACCTATTATTGAGTGAAAAATTTAACAACCTTGTGTTTTGTGAAGGGACGTCTCGGTTGTGCAAGGTGCTCAGCACTCAGATGGCTGCGTTAAGTTGATGCTGTAGGCCGGCTTCGCACAATGAGAGCCTTGATGTTTTTATTTATTTACTTCAGTTTTTTGTTTGTTTTTTTTTTGGGAAAGGGGCATCTTGCCAAGCTTTCTGTTCCAAGTGTTTATCTAATGAAATATTGCTGCCTTGTGGCAATATCTCAATTGGGACAATAGCCAGTGTTTGTACTTGGAATAAAAGGAAAACCATAATGAAGATTGGAGTTAACAATATGTTCTTGTTGCATGATTATTCAAATAGCCTGAACATGAAAGGAACTGCTAGAGTAAATGATAGAATAGCAAATCTTTGGCAGGTTAACATTTTTGTCTTTCCTTGTCTCTAAGTTTACTTATTTGACAATGAAGCAATAGGCTTTACCTCTAAGCTTTTCTACCCACAACCCAACCAGTATTCAGTTTACCCGCCACTAAAACTTAAACTGTGAGGAAAATATTTAGAGGTGATGCAGGATATTTGTAAATGTACACGTTTATATCCAAAAAAGTGAACTTGAGTTTTGTACAAGGTCAGAAAAGGAAGACATAAAAAAAGGTCAATGATCTTAAAAAGACAACCGTAAAGGGTAAAATAGACGGTATTTGTTAAAGATTTGTGCGTCTAATGGAGTAAACTTCACTGCTGTCCAAAATGAATGTTAACTGTATTTATATTTCTGTGCTTTTCAAATAAGATTTTAATTAAGAGATGCACAGAGCAGATATTAACATGGATTTGGTCCAGACACTGAAAACATTTTATCAGTGGAAATGGGCCCGATTTTTAGGTACAGATCTATTCACGCCATTTCTATAAGTTTAAAGAACCTGTTATTATAAGACTGTATCCGTTCTTACAATTGTAAGAAGGAATCAGCCACTGCATTATTGGAAAACTAATTAAAGGTAACTTTTAAGCTGGTAATAGTGTAGATGCACATATGCAGGTTTTACTTCACATTATTTAGTGGATTTGGGGGCAGCTGCTATTATATAAAAAGAGACTGTGGGTTACACTGGTAGAATACTATTTTAAAAGATGTGTGCTTGGCAGTAAACTATCCTGATTGCATCTGGGGAAAAAGTCCATGTTTAAGTGTTTCTTGATATAAAGTTTTATTTGAGTCTTTGAATATTTCTGCAACCGATAGCAACCAGAATTTGTTAAGCATACATTTTGAAGGACCTGGGAATATAGTAAAGTTGAGAAATTGAGCAAAACAATAGGTTGGTTAAAATGTTCTAATAAGTATTTGCTTGAATTAAGGCTCTTATTAAACAATGTGGAGAAATGCTGGGTTAGATTTTCTTCTTTCAGCATGCCTTCCTACAGTTGTTGGACTGGAAAAAGAAACTGAGAATGTTTAAAGACACAAACATGCTTATAGATCTACTGTTGGCATTTTGTATTTTCGCTTTCATTTTTTCTGCTTTTACTAATGACTTTACATGCAAGATATTGGAAGAATTTGTCATTGTTGGGTTTATATTGAAGTTTTTGTTTGGACAGTTTCATTTTAATTAATAGACTGATGTTAATGTTTTCCTTCAGCTAGGGGGAAATCTCACTGAACTACGACTGGACAGTCTGGCCAAAGCTTTCATCAGGATCTGTTACCTAAGTTGGTCAATACAGAGTATTTCCTATATTGATACAAACAATATAAAAGCCTTAAAAAAACTACCAAGAAAGTCCACAACAAATCCTGTACAAATTTATGAACATTGTGCCACGCTCTTGACATTTTTATTTTGTTTGTTTAAGCTTACAGGCTTAACATATGAAATGCACATTTTACACCTGAGCATAGCAGCGGTTTATACTAGTAACATTTGAACCAAACCTTTTTTTCTTAGCCAGGTCAAAAAATAAATTGGTCCACACGTCCCATAATATTCCAGGACTGTGATGACAACCTTTCGCTCTCCTTTATCCAAAGGCTGTGCTCAACTCTTCTCCACTGGCTGCAGCTTCAAGCTGCGCTCCAGTTGTTGCTTTGTGAGAATCATGCTCTCTCCAACGGTCTCCACCCAGCACTATTTTTCTTATTCATCAGGCACTAAAGTTTTAGACATTTCCACGGACAACTTCCACTGGGTACAGGTCGTTTAGAGAGACATTTGGTCATGTTAACATGGCCGTTCATCTTGTAGCTAAAGTGTAGCTCGTTGGAACTTAGCAGCTTAGCAGCTCAGCATTACATCTGCAGAGCACAGGATCCCTGTCTGGTGCACGTCGTTGCTCACTTAGCTACTGAACTGTGGCTCTTTCTGATTGGCTCAAAAGCACTGCAACTACATGATATCAAAATACTGGGAATCCGTTCAAGAGCATATTGGTTATTATAATATATATAATAGTTATAGTGGCCGGCCTCTTAGACTTTGAATGTTGGTATCATTCTGCCTCTTTAGATTCCTGTCATCTACAAGTAAATATTGTGCAGTTTGATAAACACTTTCTTGGCCTGAGTTGTTGTTTTGTCTGTTTTGACCTTGTCTGTAAATTGTATGACTCATGTGGTTGTGCAATGCATTGCAGTGACATTTGGATATCTGTTTTTCTATAAATGTAATGTTGTTCTTTTTTATGTTCACTTTATTTTTTATTTGCACAACATTTTAGACCTTATTGCAGTAAGGAAACATTGGCACAATTACCTCAACATAATTTCAACTTTTGTCAAAAAAGTCACATAATGAAAGACATGAACACAGATTGTTTGGTTAGGTTTAGCTGAAGGTGTCTATAAACGAACAAAGGATGACAAAACTTGTTTTTCCTTGTTGGCAGAGCTGTTAGACTTGAACCTTCTTAAAGCAGACCGTTTTTCTTGGTTTAAAAAAAAAAACAATTCTACACACTTAAGTTAATAGGAAATCTTACCATTCATTTTGGGAGATTAAATGAGGACTAAACCTGTTCTACTTCAACTAACTGCATCATAACTAAATGCTCAGCAGGAGTAAACGTCTTGTACTTTAGCTTTTTAAAACATTGTGCTGTGTTCAGATGGCAGTTTGTTAACTAGGGCTGCAACTAACGATTATTTTACTAGATTAATCTGTTTATTTTTTGATTAATCGGATGGTAAAAGGTTCAAGAGAGAAGACTTTTTACAAAAAATTGAACCAGGTGAAAGTTAAATTTTTCCACGTGAGGAATTCTGGAAGAGCATATTTATAGATTAAAGTTTTTTGAAACTTAAATACAAAGTGTATATATATATTACTCCAGTTAACGATTAATCATTACTAAATTAGTTGACGATTATGATTCATACGATTGTTTCAGACCTACTGTTGACACCCCTTGACAATTAAATGGTAAAAAATTCTGCTAAAAGATGTGAACTTTTTATTGAAAACTGATTTATACTTCCCACACTTTTTACCTCACGGTGCAAAGGGTGCACTTGAATTACACTTTCAGAGTTTGTCCTAACTATAGTCCATATACTCTTGCAAAACTGTACAAACTGGTTGAAGTTTCTGCAGAAATGCTCCCTGTGTGAATGTTATGTTTTCTAAAGTACTCAGTTTGTGGTTTCAGAAACTGTTACTGGGGAAACGTATCCATATTGACCATATCTAACCAGACAAGTGACCTGGCATTGGCACAGCTGGCATGTTGCTTGCTGCTTAAAACAACTTTGGTGATCCAGATCAGTGTTTTCCACCCCTGGTCCTTGGGGCACACTGGTCTGCATGTCTTCGATGTTTCCAGGTTGTCGCACACCTGATATCATTTGATAGCAGATTAACAGGGTTTGCTGAACTGCAATCATCTGAATCAGGTCTGTTGAAGCAGGAAAACATATAAATCATGTAGAGCAGTGTGCCTTGAGGATAAGGGTTGAAAAACACTGATCTAGCTGGTTTTTGTCCTCATTAGATTATGAAAAGTACTTTTTAGTTTTTGTTTTTGTTTAACTGTGTTTAATTGGGGCTGGTCTCTAATTGGCCTGTGAGCTTGGTAACTTGTCTGTATTTATGCCTCTTATTCAAAGCTCTTCTAAATTTCCATCATTTAGGGTAGAAGTTGTAAATTCTTTACTCTTTACAAGCAGAGTGCTACCTTGTGTGTGAGTTGTGTTTTTTTCTTTATGGGGAAAATACTTGCCAATGTGCCTTCTGATTGTGAAGCCATTTCTTATCACAGGGTCCATAGGCTGCATAATATAAAGACCAAAAACTTGACTGCCAATCATTTGCGCAATAGTGTTGTGATATGATTAACCGCATTTTCCAGCCTTTGATATCACAATGTCCCCCAACAGTTTCAGCTTTTAGCCAAGCATCTGGCGCTGTTCCTCTAGGGCAGGCATGACCAAAGTCTGTCCTCAAGGGCCGCTGTCCTGCAGGTTTTAGAGGGTTTTCCTGCTTCAGCACAGCTGATTTCCATTGATGGCTGATTAAGAGGCTTTTGCTGAACTGCAATCACCTGAATCAGCTGTGCTGAAGCTGAGAAACATTGAAAATCTGTAGGACAGCGGCCCCGGAGGACCGACTTTGGACATTCTTGCTCTAAGGGGTGTTGAAAACAGAATGTGGTTAAAGGAAATGACTTGAAAAGGTTTTGTCTTTATCAGTCTTTTTATCTATCTTGTATTTCTGTCCATCTTATAGGGATAGGCTGGATTTCAATCTTAGCCTGGGAGCTCTGTTTGAAGAACCCTTTAATGGTTCCAAAGGAGCCCTATTGAAACACAAGATGTTTTATTAGCAGTTTAAAAGCACCAACAGTTTATAGCTGCATGTATTTAATGGTAAACATAGGTTTTCAGTTTAGAAAAGTTTATTGAACAAGCAATTTAGTGTTAAAATCACAGCAAAAATCAAAACCATACAATAAAATACAAGCTAGATGTGAAAAAAATAACTTTTTAGCCCATTAGTTGGTAAAAAAGCCATGGTTTGGTCTACAATCCTTGGATCTCTGGAGACCAATGTAATTATGGGTTGGCAGTAGACCTACTTAGTGAACCTTTACCTTTTGATAGTTCCTGTTCTCCTGTCGCCCTTCTCATCCTATTCCTCAGAATCAGTAGCATGAGAAGTATAGATTTTATGCCTTAAATAAGGCTCTAGTTGCCTTTCTATGTTGTTTTCAAAAGTAGGCAGACAGGAAAGATGGTTAGAGAGGGAAAGACGTGCCACAAAGGTCGACTGGCCGGGATTCGAACCAGTGATGGCCGCGTCAAGGACTGAGGCCTCCATACATGGCTGTGCGCTTAACCACTATACCATCAGTTGAAAATAGTTGACAGTTATTGTAGTGAATGACAGTAACGTTAAAGATTTGATTTATCGCGTCTGGTGAAACCCCTGGGGGGGGGGAGTCAGTGTTGAGCCCATCCTGAAGCTGTGGGAGTGGGTACAGATGGTCAGTGGCGGCTGGTGAGAAAAATTCTTGGTGGGGCTGGTGTGCCAATAGATTTCCCTGCCTAACCCAGTACATGCA
>JAUZNJ010034134.1:0-12843 GCA_034780135.1 Jordanella pulchra | reverse complement strand
ATTTATTTATTTATTTATTTATTTATTTATCTGTTTCTGCCTTTTAAATTTGTTACAGGACTACAACCCTAAAACATCACCATTAAAAGAAATGTACATAATTACTGTGATACCTTTAGAATTATCCGTAAATTCTGTACACACTACCAAGGGTGTAAGATTTTTAAATCACTCTAGACTCAATGTTGCCAACTTGACTGCAACTATTCATTCTCTAAAGAAGTAACTAGCAACACTTTGTGGTGTTATTAGCAGCCCTGATAAGAAATATTAATAAAGCAATTTACATCCCCAAAAGGATATACTTCTATCCTTTTGGGGATTTAAAAAGGATAGAGGGGAAGCTAATTAGTCGCACTACTGTATCAGGATATTTATTTAGTTTGTTAACATCGCTTACAGAGTTGAACAATGATAAATGTGTAGTTTAGTTTTGAAATAGCATTCCATATGCTTTTATATTACTACAATATTTTAGATTGTTTATAATAAGTAATCATCCTCTTATATATATAGAATGGAGACAGCGAGGGAAGGATGCCATGCCTTAATTAATTATTTGCTAGAATGCCAGAAGTAAGGTGGATACATCTAAATCTTACTATTTTGTGTAACTGTTAGCTTCTTTGTTCACCTTAAGAACTAGAAAAACACTGAGAGATCGCAGACCTCCGCCAAGTAGCTCATTGCCCACGACATATTGTGTTTTCCCCCTTAAGTTAGTACCTGTATTTACTAAGCTTTCAAAAACTCCTGGATCCAGATGGTGATCTGGATCTTCACCAAAACTGAATTATTTGTCAGTCAGAATACACACCTTTTCTGAAAATTTCAGGAAAATCTGTCCAACACGTTTTTAGTTATTTTGAAAACAATCAAACAGACAAACTGACGCCGATGACAAAATAACCTCCTTGGCGGAGGTAATTAAGTCCAAATCATCTCAACAACAGTGTCTCAAATTTTTGTATTTTGTATGTGGCGTTGGACCCAAATACAGGTAGAATCATGGTGCATAAAAAAGGGCCTAGAGCACAAAAGCAACAAGATAGAAGAAGGGAGATGATGAGGAGCAAACCAGTGACACATAGATGACAGTAACAGTAATATGTGACAACAACTGGGATAACAATTAGGGGAGTGTATGTTTAAATTACTGGTTTAATGCGAGTAAGAGTACTCAGAGGAATATGAAGCAACTGATCAGGATGGAGGTATTGAGTCAGCATTATTAATAAAGAAGAAAGCGATGAAGCATGAGGGAAAAGAAAATGGCTTTAAACAGTGTACAAAAATATCAATAAAATCTAAACTTTAAAAAAACTTTAGTCCAAAAACAGGGGAACAATGGGATAACAGTGACTATATAATAAAGAAACCAATTTGTCAATTTGTAATTCTACCATATTTAGGGTGGGGTTTTTTTTCTCATGTTTTGCTTCTTCATTGAATTTAGAGTGCCAGTTAAATGGATAAGGCCATGTATACAAAACAGGTGATGATATCAATTTTGACATCTAGTCTCATTATAACATGAAATAACTACTAATAGCTAGATGGCAATACTCTAATGCTCATTATTTTTATTGTCAAAGTCAGATTTGTGCAACAAAGCCACCTTTAGTTTATGTTAGTGTAAGACATTGACTAAGTTCACCTATTAGGTAAAAGCGACCCAAAACTGATCTTTGGCTTTTTGAGACCCATTTTAAACTTCCAATCCTTTATAGTACCTAATGGTTTGATGACAGTTATGTTCCTTTTATCCTACGTTCCTTTTGTTTGCTGATACCCCCATTCCAGTAGCAGCTAGCAATTCAACAATTTCAAAATAACAAAAAGACACCAGCGTCACCAATTAGGTTGTTTTTGTTTAGTTTTTTTACAATTTTTATGAACATTTCTAATTACAGTTACATTCTATATATACCCATGTAAACAGTGCATTGTTATGTGACTCCTACATTCCCCTGCACATGTACAAGTAGTTTCTTGGCGACTCCATAATGGTGTTGATTTGTATAGTAAGCATGTCCATGTGACTTGTTAGCAAAACTAAAGTTTCTACAACTTTTTGATGTTGGTTGAATTTGTGAGGTGGAATTTGTTTTCTTGACAATGAAAAAATAAACCTTGACAGGGAGACAAACTAGACACCAGCAGTTTCACTGCATTTCTAGCATTTGCTTTAATATATATGACATGTATAAAGTGTGAAACATTACTTTTCCATTGTATTTTACAAAGAAAATGATTACAATTTATTAGCTGTTTTTTTTTTTTTTTTGCTTCAGATTAGGTTTAACATGCATAGGCAACCAATACAAACCAAAACATTCATTGAATTGAATTGAATTGAATTGAATTGAATTGAATTGAATTGAATTGAATTCAGACTAAAATGAAATCTGGACAGGATGATAAACCATTAACAAACTCTTTAAAACACAGTTAGTGAAGTCTTTACAGTATTTCTCGATAACTAAAATCACCCTTTTTACCTTAAATATTTCTTAAAAATGTATGGATAACGTATCTTGAACTATTTGTATCATACTGCTACACATAACAACAAGACTGAATTTCATCCCATTTAATCTGTATTTTACAGCGAACATCAGGGGTTGGGCTCATTCAGTCCTTAAGGCTCGGTGTTCTGACATTTTAAAATATGCCCTACCCCAACACACCTGAATCCAATAATTAGATCATTACCAGATTTCTACATACTGAGGATCTTAGAATTTAGCCATTAGATTCAGGTGTGCCAGCACAAGGACACATATTAAAGTTGTAGGACACTGACCCTTAAGGACTGAAGTAGTCCAACTGTAGTTTTTGTCATGTTTCCTTCCAACTAATAAAACTATTTTGTAGTAGTCTAATGCAGATAGTCGGTGCTTTTCTGTAGGGATTAATTGATGAGAAGTATAACACATCCTAGACAAGGGATGGGCAACTTCACTTAAGTAAGGGGCCACAACTCTGTGTCAGTGCTAGCAGAGGGTAACATGGGACTGTAAACTTAAACAAGTATGATAAAACTTTAATTTCATATGTTTTTGTATGTATCTTTATTAACCAACAAACAATGCATTAACTAAATATTTAAGGCTTAAACACAGGTATTATGTTTATTTCTTCTTCAAGAAATGCAAACATATTTGAAGCATTTAAAAATAACTACTTACTGTGATATATTTTGCCTTGAGTACAGACTCCTTCAGGGTTGAAGGTTCTGGTAAAATATTGCTGTTGTTTATTAATTTTGATTTAAAGTCGCTAAGATAACCATCCTTGCAGCTTCAGGATGCTTCTGCTATTCAGCTTTGATCCTGTAGTCCTGTAGTGTTGACTTAAGCTTAAATCTTTCACGGCACATAGCATCTCTAAACAGTCCAAACACAGAAGTTTGCATTGAAATTCATGCAATACTAAACAGTTAGCCTCAGACAAATTTTATGTTTTTTTTTATTTTCTAAATAAAAAAAAATTCTAAGGGCCACTTTAAGTGAGGGTGCATGGCTCAGGGCCCACCAGTTGCCCATCCTTTCTTTAGAGAGATCACTAGCACATCACATGGCCATATGTAAAGACAACTTAAACATACAGTGACCTCTAAGGGGAGTTCAAAGTGGCAAACAATAGAGGAAGGACAGGATGCACATGAAAAACCTCCAACCTTCACTCAGAAACAAGGATCTACTAATATTCTGGGCAGGGTTTATTGTGAGAAAGCAGTGATAACAGTTGTGCCATTTTGTTTGAATTAAAAATCGAAAGTGTGTATTTGGTAAAGCAAACTTTGGCATAAGACTGCATAACTTTGCTCTGATGTGTCAGCTGCGTTTTCATGCTTAACAGAGGTGCTCTTTGTTTGAGACATGCAAAGCTATAAAAAACATACAAACAGGCACAAAAGAAAAATGTCTGATTTCAAAACAGTTGTGATTAGCCTGGGATTTCAAAGTTTGTCTTTGTTAGGATTGAGTTCTTCTGTTTCCAGTCTGGCCTCATTTTATTCTTCTGTTTTTTATTTTCTAACTGGTTCTGGCTGTCTTTGCCTTTTTTTAGTATTTTCTCACAACTGGATCCATTTAACTGTTATCTCTCTCCGTCTTTGTTTTTCTATTTTCTTTTGTCATAATCTCTATGCCACTTTGTAGGTCCTGTTTGTTTATATATTGTTTTGAGTAGACATGGAGGATTTCCATCCAAGGCAAGAATAAAGAGATCCTTCATTTTTGTTTGGTTTTAAATGGCCTGTTGTTTTTAATTTCTATCCTGTGGTCCTTTTTGAGAAGCTTCTACAATAGCTTTGGTATCTGGGACACCATTTTTTGCATTCTAGGCTCCTTTTGACCTCCTTATGCCAGACTTCTCTTTGCTTCCTGTTAATAAACTAATCCTGATCCCAATTCTTTACGTGCAGTCTTTCCTGCTTGGTTAGAGTTGTTGGGAAGTTTTTCCTTGATGATCCAGGATTGTTTTAATTCTCAGTGTGGAAGTTTTATGGGTGATGTTTGTCTTGCTTATTTTTAAAAGAAAAAAGAAATGTCAGTTTTGTAGGGTTGATTATTTTATTTATGTATTGATTGATTAGGGTTGATTATAGTATTTATTTGAACATTGTACTTATCCCTCAGTTTGCAAATTAGCCATTCTCTCTTCTGCTGTTGCAAACACATGGTCCTTATAAGTACGTGTCACACGTCAATCCAATTAATTATTATCCCTGTTTGGCACTTTTTCCCATTTTCTTTTGTTACATGTTGAACCTTTGTCACCTTTTTGTTGATTCTTTTACATTTTTTTCCTTCGGTTCACTTGACTTTCCAGTTGTCTTCCACCAAGCTTTGCATTCATTTGTGTTATGCAACCACAGTCTCCTTTATAATAAGGTTTTTGGTAGTTCTGATCAGTTTCATATATATCAGTTTGTTTACATGCTAACAGCAAAGACCTCAGGAGTATAATTGATTGCTTTGATCGTAGTTTAGTTAATATTTAGGAGAGCTGAACCTCCAGTAGTGTTAAAACAAACCAGAAGCTGTTTCTTTCATTTCTGTTGAGGCCTTATTTGTTTGAGTCTCTCCTTCTAATATTAAATTTCTCAGTTTGGAAGGGACTATGTTTGCAAGCATTTCCCCTCCATTGAGCATCTCTTCATTGCTTCTTTGCTACATTCCCTTGTCCTTACTCTGCAATCTCTAACAGAAGAGGGCTTCAAGATGAAGCTAGACAAAATCAGACAGGGATGGGCCTGAAAGAAGCATATTGTGAGGTCACATTCTTCCCAAATCTAGACAGGAGCCAAGTCAGTAGCTGTCGGAATTACCCCCATGAATCACGCCCATTGTGGTGCCTACCCTGGATGAGGACATGGAAAGAAATTAGGTATGGCAGAGCCTTATCAGCTCCTCATTTGGAGCTGGTCGGTCACTTAGTACAAGCAAGCCTGTACAGCCTTTTAGTCCTGGCACATGTATAGCATCCATGAATGTAGAATTCCTCCACTGCCATGTGTTGTTACTTAAGCATGTGCTGCAGCCAAGTTACTGTGCACTTTTCCATCCACGCCCGTCCTCCTGTCTGTGTACTTCCTTCCCTCCCATTTACCCAGAGATCTTTGTGGTAGGTCCTGGAGTAAAGGCAATATTAGGTTGCACCTCTTAAAACATGTCAGGCTTTGTGGTAAAAATTAAAGAATGGAAAAATTGTGAAATACAACATTTTCTTTAAGGGTTCTTTTTTAATTTTTAAACTGTTAGAGAATGAGAGAAACAAAATGTGATCAAAAACAAACGAGATTGTTGGTGCATTATTTAGGGATTTCATGCGATATTTAAGTAAAACTTTCATTTTGCAGTCTGTCACAAGATGTTTGTCCAAAGAACGCCCCTCTGTTATCCCTTTTCTTTGCATGTTCCTCTGTATTTCCTTTCCTATTCATATGGTAAGATAAGAAAACTGAATATTCCAAACGAAGTGAGTTAGATGGCAAACAAAGAATGTTTGTCTGGACAAATGAAAGAGACAGTGAGAATGAAAAACCATAATAGAAGGCACCCGACACCGGAGGAGAGCATAAAGAATAAACCCCTCCGGTAATATGAATGAAAGGAGTCAGTACAGGATGAATGTGTCTACTACATGTTGAACTATTCTATGCTGCTATTGAAGGTTAAATGCCTTTGGTTACATTTTTCAGGCGTCTGAGGCTTCATGTTACATGGATAACAGAAATGAACTTTCTAATGCTCCTGTGGATGATGTAATAAAAGGGAGATAGGAAAAAAAATGACTCAAGAAGTCTCATCCCAATTTTTTAAAATCAAAATAATGTCATTTTTTGTGAGGTATTTTATCTTGTTTGTGTTGTGTCTGTAAAGAATATATAATACTATAATATAATCTTTAAACAAAATCATCTCCGGTCCTTATTTCTAAAATAAGAAGTAATACTTTCTAGAAACAAGAAAAACAACAATGTTGGAGCCATTTCTATTAAAGAAATAGACATAGTTATATTTTGACTATGCCATGTTCACAATAAGGGCACTCATATTGTTTTCTAGATAAAAAACATGTTTAGAAAGCAATATGATAGACGTGTGGCCGATTTTTGGCTCCACAGAAAAGAGTTGGAGACTTTTACTTCCTAAGATCATGGGTTGGTTCTCTTCATCTGCCAATCAGAAAGACTTGGGTTATGAAATAGTTGGAATCTTTTGATCTAAAGAAATCAACATCCCTAAGCTGAGGGAACATAACAAAATAGTAAAAACCACACCTATGATGGAGAATTAAAGCCAGACCGTATAATGTGGGTCTAAAGGTGAAGAAAAAATTAATGTTTTCTGGAGATCGTCCAATCTAGTTATTACTTTTGAGCATGTGTGTCACTAATGAGACAGGCTTTTTGGTACGTCCAAATTGGCAGCATGGGAGTGTCAAAAGCGTTGTCAGGCTTTATAGTAGTGTTACGTTCTGTTAGTATGGTATCAAAACATGCCATTAAACTAACAGTGGATACACATTGGTTTTATGGGCATAATAAAGTACTTGTTACTGTTTATGTGCCATCTGTTCATACAAAATCTTAGCTAATATCAGCAGATCATGTTAAAACAATATCCGCTTACTTTAATTGATGACGTTGGTGGGTTTCAAAAATAGTTGACAATGAACAGTTGAACAAACCTAAATACAATACATTAACACTAGACAGTATAAGAGAAGCAAGGAGTCACCTCTTTTTTTCCCAGGTTCTACCAACCCCCCTCCTCCAAAGCTTGGAAAGGGTGTTGCGGGTGGGGCCGTCAGGGGTCTCATACCTCATAAGGGCATGACACAAGCTCTGACTGCATGCTTCCGGGGAGTGGAGGCTTTGTCATAACACAGCTCTGTGCAAAATAAAATAAACACACTAGGTGGGAAGAGATAAGGACAGGAAGGGAGGGAAGGCAGGTAGGTGGGTAAAAATGTAAAGTTCTGTAAGACAAAGACAGGAAATTTGGGAAAATAGTGCTACAGGAATCCAAGCGACAAGCCCTCCCCTGAGCTGATTACTATTGAGTGAGCCTCAACTCCATTAGCCCAAATAACATCCAGGTGCTGCTGTAGCTATGGTGGCTTTTCTTTTTTAACTGGGGTGTAAACGACCTGCCTCCTTTTCATGCACCAACACAGGAGGCCGGGAAACAGGCCAGACGGGTGTCATATCTCCTTGGGCTGTTCCACTCTCCCTCTCACCTGAGTCTCATCAGGACTCCTGCTGCTCCTCAAGACATGTTCTGTTTATCTGCCACCCTGAACATCACCTTAAAATGCTGCTGCTCTCTGATCTATGTGTGTGTTTAATGTGGGTGTCTTCTCTCCCCGTGTGAGTCCTCCCTCAATTAGCTCTCTTCCCACAACTGAGTCAGTGGGTAGAGAGTGCAGGGGGGTCTTGGGTTCACACAAGACATGTTTTCTTTTTAAAGATGTTAATGAGAATGAGCAGAGAAAGGGGAAAAAAGAGAGTTTTTTTAAAAAAATAACCAGAGTTTATTTTCTGAAAGTGGAGACAGATATATTTGCATGGAACCACATTACAGCCGTGTTACCTCTCATTACCTCCAGATGAACAGCAGCACTCCACAGCTGTCTGCTGTCTTTCAGTAATGACCAAACTCGTACAAATTAGTGACTTTGTCCAAGCCTGGTCTCTCTGGCCTTTAGGTTTGGACTCTGCATCTTCTGGGTCTTTGTTTCACAGTAGGAGCCAAGCCTTAGCATTAATCATTTCTTCACATCTGACTTCATTGCTCATTGGAGCATTACAGTTAAATTTAATATTTCAAATACTGAACTTTGCAGTAGTGAAGCTGAAATAACAGGATTCCACAAACCTACGTACAAAACAGGATGAATAAAATGAATTAGAATTAGAATCGGGTGTACATGACATAATGCATGCCTGCAGAGACTATATGGGATGCTTTCAAGTTTTTCTGATTTTTCATTACTAGGATACATATATTTATATATATATATATATATATATATATATATACACACACACACACGCACGTGGACAAACTTGTTAGTACCCCCCATCAGAGAAAAACCCACAGGGATCATTTGAACCTGACATAAGTAATAATGGTTAGATGAAAATGAACAAATGAAGGTTGGAAATTGTTTTTCAACCATGTTGTAAGGTAACAATAAAAACATGTTTTTAAAAAAAACTCATTAAACTGGCCTGGACAACTAAGAATTTTGTTGTACAAACTTTTGAGTCAGTCACTGCAATGATTCGTCTAACCGTCAATGAGACTTCTGGTCTAATCAGCAGGCATTTTTGGTCCAAGCTATATGAGTAAACTGGTCCAGTTGTCTAGGGTTTAAAGGCTGCTTTTTCTAGACGGTAAATTTCATCCCCTTCCAAAAATGCTCAATAGGATTCTGGCCAGAGCACATAGAAAGCCACTTCAAAATAGTCCAATATTTTGATCTTAGCCATTCTTTGGTGTTTCTGACATTGGGCAGCACATTTCTCTCTTGAATCCCTTGATGGTTTTGAGATGTCATTGTTCCCTTACAGAGAATCAAGAAACCCTGTCCCAGATGAGGCAAAGCAGCCAGATAACATAAGAGAGCCTCCTCCATGTTTCACACAGTTCAAAAAAGGTAGTCGGATTGGGATTGCTAAACTTTTGCTAGACTAGTGACCCCTCACAGAAATAACAACCGTTTAAACGCAAAGAGTTCCCAGTAAAAAGGTACAACAGTACAGAATGTGTTTAAACATGTTTATGTACAGTCAGAGTAACTCAGAGATCACATAAAAGCTTAAATACAGAGTATCTGAGCACCTTATATAGTACATATCTGCAGTAATCCTCAAACCTGTTAAACATGCAACATATTTTAACTTGTAAACTAAAATTCTTAAAACATGTAGCATTTTCTTTCCATTCTATAGTTATGCATTACTTGTGTTGCGATGTCATGTAAGCTCCCCAATAATTACTTAATTACCTTTTGGCCTCTAAGGACATCACAAACAAGTAGAAAGGCAATAAATTAATGGTGAAAAATGAACTCCTTAAGTGTGGCTTATGAAGGTTTCTAGTACACAGCTAAAATGACTTTAGTTTAAGTTAAAGTATTTTTACATTGAGTTGACACTTGACCATTCAGCCAGATGGCCAAACCCACTGGAAATACCAATGTGGCTGCTACGTACAGTAGTCTTTGCCTCGTTCATCAAATGGTAAATTTAGAAGCATGCCTGTATGCTTGAGTGAGTTAAATACCGTGTTGTTTTTATTTATTTCTATGTATGAGTTTAGCATTGCTGATGACATTCATTGAAAATTAATAAATCAGCGTATGATTTTTGACTGCTTTATAGACAAAGTTTGCCTTAGCCATCAACATTTTAACTTGGTCTTGACTGAATCATTTTTACTAATAATCTTGGAATGCATGAGCAGCAGCACCTTCTATCTCAGGATTATCAGCTTTCAGAAAGTTTTAAAATGCTCCTCCAAACACTCCTGACACCATACCTACTGTTAAGAGTCACAGCTATCTCTGATAAAGGCTTTGGGTGGCTGCCCAGGTGATTATATGGGTTCAATCACTTTTTCTATCTGGATTGCTCACACATTTCCAGTATTTATAACACTACATGTCTAAACAGGAAGGTTAACCCTCACAGGTAGTACTTACACTGATGCTTTTTTACCCTAATACTGCTCTCAGCTGTACTTCACCTCTGTTTCGCCTCACATATTGAGTTGTTTGTCTATAGTAGACACTCTATTTTTTCTTCTGCCTACTCCCTTAGATTATATCTGTGAAACATTCACTCAACAAGGATACAGCACATACAGGAGGCAGGAATAATAGCAAACCATGCAGAAAATCCACCCATCCATCCCTTAGGTGACCATTAGACTTAGTTCATTGACATGATATATGACTGGATTCTGTTAAAGATAAGAGGACATTGTTGAAAGACTCCTAGGATTTCAACCATAAATTGTCATGACAACTAAACAAAGCCTTTGTGATGATCTCTGTAAGTACCCAGTCCATGTCATCCATACGACTGCTGTAATCATAGTGATTACAGCAGCCGTATGGATGACAGTGTAATATTGAAGGGTATTATAATAGTGTTTATACATATTGCTAAATAAAGTTATATAAGGTCAAGAACTGCATTCATAATAGGTGCGCCAAAAAAAGTCGCCTTGTAATTGTCTACTATGACTGTTGAGTCCTTGTGATAAATTCTGAATTTTTATAAAGAAATAATTTCTGACAACATTTAAGTAGCATGCTCTTGTTCTAAGCTCGGAAGCTTACAGGTATAAATCAGCACTCATCCCTCTCATACCTTAGATTTTCACTTTCAGTTAGAAAAAGAAGTTGCAGTAAATGAAAGAAGCTTAAGATCCCTCTTGATTTTACATAGTGACTGTTCTGTGTAAACTAAGCTAGTACTAGACGTGATGGATGGGAGAAAGCAGTAGAATACTGGTTTTAATTCATTCATTTGGCCTAATGCACTGCAAAAAAAGGTTGCAGAAAACCGTTAGGGGCAACATTTGGTAAGAGCTATTATGAATTTATTTATTTACACAATCCACAATGCAAAGTTACACTCCAAAGTCAGTAAACAAGTTCTCTAAACAGTGGGGACTTAAATGGTAAGAAGATGTATTTTTTATTAATATATGTAGTATTAATCAGTTTTGTGTTAGTCCTTCACTTCAGCTAAAATTCAGCATCAGACAGATATTTCCTGCTGATATAACAGTATCAAAAATTTGGTTACAAGACATATTGAGCTTTTATGGCTGTGAGAAAAAAAACACCTTTCCTTTCCCTGTTTACATCAAATAATCTCCTCCACTTTAACTGTCTGCTGGATCTCTGTATGAGTGAGCTCTACATGGTGTTTTGCCAATAATAATTTGGAAATTACTATGTAAAAACTATCTGGAGCTCCAGATAGAAAATTGCACTTAAAAAACTTGAATAGTTTAAGAAACATTGAAAAGGTAAATTAAGAAGTTCTGTTAACATTTAACTGAATTGCAAGTTTTATAACAACAAACCATTACATGCAATCTGCCCTTTTAAGTGATACTGCAAAAGAAGCTAGAGTTGTACAGCTTCTTTATCACAGCTAAAACACCATGAGTTATCTAGATTTGTCAGTGAATGTGTCTGAACAATGCAGGGTGTGTACGAGTGTGTGCATACCACATGTGTTTGTTAATAGTTTTGTTAGTACATGAACCTGTTTAAACGTTCCAAGACTGTGTAAGATTTAAATCTTCTCCTGAATGTCTCAAGGAAAACTAAGCTTCAGCTCTAAATTTCACTAATTTATAGCTGCCTTGACAGATGCACATTCAAAGATTCTGCTTGAAGAGGCCAAAGTGCCAGAGTTGGGAAAAAAGCAAAGACTGATAGAATAAATAGAAGTTTCCAAATTTTTTGGAATATAAATTAGGAAATATGAAAAAATACATGCTAAAGATGGTATTAAAAGCTGAGAAATTCTGAAATTTATAGCATCCATTTTGATTGTTATCAACATTTATCCCATCTTTATCAATATAGGGAGCTTGAGTTAAACCAACAGACAAAGACAACCCTGTCATGTTTTAAGATTCTTTTTTTTTTTCATTTTATTTTTTACTTTTGTTTGGAGCACTTTCAGATAGGCCTTCTATGTAAAGTGCTCTGCAAGTATTATTTCTTATTATAATTGTTACTTTTCTAATAGTTTTTATAATTATAACCTCATCTGTCTTTTACAGTCACACCCAGCTGCATGTAGAATGGGTGCAAGTGACACAGTTTGCACGCCTAACATTTGCGCAACAATCTTTGTAGCTCTCCCACAACACACTCATTTGTTGCACATAAAAAAGATACATTTTCAATTCAGTACCCCAAATTCTGAATCTTTGACGAACAGGCCCAGAGACTTTAAACCAAATAATTACAATTAATTCTCTGATTCCCACAAAATGTCTTTAAGTGAATATCACCAAAAGTATTGTTTTACTGATCTTACATTTTAACTAGACGTAGAAGGAACTTGTACATGGAACAAGTTAAAAAGAATTGCATATTAATGTTTTCAAATACGAGAATTGTTGTTCACAACTAGAGATGATTATTAGATCATTATAATGATAGTGTGTGAGTAATCTCCTACAGGCTTTTTGTGATGAATGCACTGACATCATTTTCTCAGTTTATAACCCGTCTTATTGAGTGGAGTAGCAGGGGTGGTAGGGGTGGCCAAGCAGGGACCAATGTGCA
>JAUZNJ010034133.1:0-10000 GCA_034780135.1 Jordanella pulchra | reverse complement strand
CCTCTTCTCCACTGCTACTCTATGAACTGTGATGATTCATGATTGGAATGTGGTGAAAAGTCAAAGGAGTGGGTGTTTAGCTGGTTGATGAGGTGAAAGGGTTTCAATGGTCAAAAATAATTTTGTTCAAAGGCATAAGATACAGCCTGCCTTCCTTTATAGAAGGGAGGAAATTACATCGAAACAAAGAAAAAGTGGCAGAGAGATGATGCTGCTTCATTTATGAACCAACCTGGCATCTAATTAGATTTTAAACTAAAACAGCTGCATCGCTCTGTTGCCTACATATATCATTCTGACACAGAGAGAATTCACACTGTGCAGCTTCATCCATAACTCTACAGTCTGTTAGTGGTTAAATTTTTAACTAATTCTCAAAGCAAAACATGACGCAGAGAAACGGATATGCTGTCACATGTCATGAGATACAAATCTGTAACTACAGATTTAGATTCAGTAAAAATAAAAACAGACTATATTTTCATGCAGTGCAATACCCTCACATTGTGAAAGCTCAAAAAGACTCAGTTGAATACATTTTGTGACAATTCTTGTTTTTCCAGCTGAACGTTTATTTTCTTTTACTTCAAAATTACATTTGTAAGCTGCCTAGATTTTTTCAGATAGACAGATGTCTAACTTAACTTTTGACCAAGGCCAAACACAATCCTTTTTATCTCTGCTCCTTCCAACTGCTGCCTTTTCTCGATTGAAAGTTTAGATCTTCTAGATAAAGACTGCAAAAGAAAATCCTATTAATACAGCTGCTGACCACGTCAGGATTTACTTGGCCACTAACCCAATGATTCAGAAATAAAAGAACAAAACAGTATAAATAATAAAACATCCAATCATTTTGTCTTGTTTTGCTGCTTTTCAGTTCAAAACACGCTTAAAATATGTATATATATATATACATAATCTTGTAAAATTTACCTCACAATGTTTGTTTACTGTATAATGTCATAAATATATAATTAATAAATATATAATTCCAAAATATCAATAAACTGTTCTTAAAAAGTGCAATGCATACAAATAGAACAGTCCTGTTATGATCCAAGTGGTTTCTTTTGTTGTTGTTTCCTGATGTTTTCTGGGTTCATCACTGCAAGTAAGGTCTTGCCATACTGTAGTCTGTTCATTTTTCTCATTGTTAATAACCGTGAGGGTCATATTAATTTTTTTTTTTGCTCAGTTTCTTAATTATTTCTGGTGTTCTTCCCTCTGTACACTGTGGCTTAATCTCATGTCACTTTTTGCCTTTCTGTTTTGTATCTAAGCTGTGAATTATTTACTTATTTGACTTTTTCTATGCTCATAACTTGGCCACTGCTTTTTACCATTTCATTTGATTTTAATGTCATTCTCCACCTCTCCCTCAGTATTTAAGCCCTTTTTTCATTAATCTTCACTAGGTTATTTTGTTGTGCTCATTTGGTATCTATGCCCCGCTTTTCTTTTTTTTTTTTTACTTATAAGTTCTACTTCTTTTGATTCCTTTGCCTTTAAAAGACTTTGTTCATTTCCACCAACATCACTTTCTGCAGTTTGGACATCTCTCAAACCTCACATTCTGAAAAGAGCTGTTCTTTGGAAGAGGAAAATAACAAAATTAGAACTCATTAATCTTTCTTTACTCCTGTGTAAGCCTGAAGCTGAAACAAAGCTCCACAAGCAACATTAAATGCAATAACACACATGTGGAGCAAGATTGTTATTACATTATCTTGATGAAACTTTGGTTGGCTCTGGAAATTTAAGCCTGTTATGTGTAAGGCTGCTAACCAGCTTAATGTCCTCAGTGTTTATTACCCAATTCCCATTTAATGTGCAGTTGTATTACACATGGATACTGTCATTACAAAAATTTCTTCAAAATTTAAGAGACTTAAAAAAAATGCATAATGCTATTTTCTGCAAAACAAGCAGGATGCATCATGCAAATTAAATGTTTCCTCAGATCCATTCATCCCAGCTATCGGTTTATGTCTCACATCTTAAATCTATTTGCCTAAAGAGAAAACACTTTTTTAAATCTGTTAACATGAACCGTTAAAATTTCTAAAGTGAGAAAACAAGGGAAATAAAAACATATTCTGTTTATCATTTCGGGAAAAAAGGGTAACAGATCAGTAGCTTTTTTGATACAGATACTGTATGCATTTTTTTTTTTTTTTGTCTTGAAATAACAAACTTGCAAACACATTGTCCCATTAAAGCAACCTTGGTTCATTTCTCCCTTTCTGAATTGTCTTCTAATTGCTGTTCTACTAAAGAAATAAAATAAATATGAACTGTTAATTTCTTTGGCTGTAAAGTTCTTGGAAAAAGAATTGTGATCCTCTACACTTGGAAATTATTCACTGTAAAATACAGGTTCCAAAATACTCTGTTACAAAAGTTGTAGTTTTATTTTATTAGAAAATATATATATAAAAATAAAAAAAACAATGTGGATTGGACTATTGATTCCACAAAATGTGAATCTTCAGATTTTAATTTTATCATTTTGGTTTTTATCATTCTAAACTAAAGGGCTTAGATTTCTCTACACTGTTAAGCTTGTTTTGATAATCAATATCTACTAAAGATTTTTTTCACTTTCTGACAAGAGATAAGTCAATCAGATTCATTTCAATTCAGTTTATTTATCTAGCACCAATTTCCAACACATGTTATCTCATCACCCTTTACAGAGACAGTTCAATCAGATCATACAGTCATTGTACTTAAAGTCTTTTTTTTATTCCTTTTCTAGATTTCTATTTGGAACCTCAGCTTCCTCAAAGTAACTAACAGATTACATCAAACACACAAAATCTGTTCTGAAATTTTTTCATTTCTTATTTTTCTTTTTTATCTCAAAGATATAAAAGACCAGCTTGCATTTGATAATATACCCAAACTAGGTTTGTGTCAGACATATGACCCTTTCCTTTTAAGTACGAGGCATTGCTAAGAATTAGATTGCATTGCTCGAAAGTTAAAACTCCTAAAATGAACAGCTGATCTAAAGATGCAGCATAAAAACTCACAGTAAATGCAAATATAGGATATGTCTAAGCCACATGTTTAATTATGCTTAATTATAAGGAACAAGCTTCATGTTGGAGTCTGTAGACTTACAGTGTCTTTTGAATATATCTGATGATAATGAGATTTACATTTTAAGGTACTGTTTACTAGTTTATAAAAAAATACAACACTTATATAGAATGTGTTAAGACAAAAGTTAAAAGTGTTTTCTTAAAAACAACTTAAAATGTAAATCAAGTGATTATTTTTTATTTTCTTTTATTATCTTTAAAATTTAAAGAGATTTTTATGAAATTTCCTTGCATTACTTTTGCCTCCCTCTTTTCAGTGACAGCCAAGGAAAAGCACAAACCAAAACCAAATCAATACAGCTCTAAAGGTTACTTTAATTCTAGTCTCTACTCTGGCTACTGGAAAAAAGGAGGAAATCTTGAGTCAGTCATGCCCTTCACTTCAGGTTTATCATGCTCTACCTCACTGAGCGTCTGGAGGACAAAATTGATTTGTGAAACTGACTCTCTGTGTAAGAAATGAAATATTGCAAACTGAGATATTTCAGTGTAAACGTGTAAATATATAGGATGAAGAATGTTTGGAAGTTATGCCGACAGGTGTTTTCCTTGTTAGAACATATCTTGTTTTGAAAACATCTTCAAGGTTTGTTGTGTTACAACCAATACAGGCAACAGAAGGCATTAAACACTCCTCCGTCACTATCCATCCACATTATTTACCTGCTTGGTAGTGATGGAAACTTCAATTTTTTCAGAGAGCTGACTCTTTTGGCTTGGCTCCAAAGAACAACCGACTCTTTCAGCTCCTAAATGGCTCTCTGTTTATGATCGTCTATGAACTCTTATTTTAGTTTGAGTTGAGAATTGAACAAATATTAATGTTTAGTGTGGTAGTAAATGTTTAGTGTGGTAGTAAATAATATTGCATTTAGTGTTTCTATGAAGCCTTGCACTTGCTTATTTCTATGTATTTGTTATGTTATGAAAGAGGCATTCTTAATTTTTATAAAATTGTATTCAAACCTTGATTTACCAAAAAAACAAATGAATAAATTACAAATCCACCGAACAGAACCATTAGGAAAAAAAAGCAAACTCCACCTGGCTGTGGTGTCTGACCCACTCTTTTTTCCTAAAACTGTTTGATCCCATATCCCCCCACATGTGATTGGCCAGAAAGCAGCACTGCTGTCAGCCAAAACCAAGTTTTGTTTGCAAGTTGGAGGCGGAGCTACTGAGTGATAATTGCGCAGTGAAAGGAAAGAAGTGAGCAGCTGCCCCCATACTCAAAGGAAGAGGGCTCTCTTGATTCATTAAAAATCATCAGCTCTTTGAGCCAATGCTTATGAGTATAACCTCTCACTGCTGCTTAGCGCTGTAGGGCAAGGCTTGGTTAGAGACCCCAGGGGCCCCTGGGTGCGGAGGCTTCTTGCCCTAAAACCCAAACCCTCCAGAGAGTTCATAAAGTTGTTGACATTCAACACATCTGATAAAACCATTGCCAGACAGATTTTTTTAAAGCTTACCTCAAAATCAGACACCATCAAAAGCTGAATGGCTAGCTCGGCTAAAAGTATGTTGTTCCTGTATGAGAAACAATTAAAAACACAATTAAATTAAATAATTCTTAATACTGTTCGTTTTCTGCCAACATGACTTTTTAAACTATATTTCCTCACTTTTCCAATTGCAGATATGATCGAACCTGATTGTGGATCAGATACAAATTAATTACAGTTTGAATCTAAACTTGCTGTTTTAAAGTCTGATCAATACAATGAAACCAAGCTGCTCACCCACCATTATCAGTAGCCAATCAAAACAGCCCACATTAGCTGTTAACTTAGAAAGCTCACGTATACAAGAAAAAATCAGGAGTTTATTTTTTTGTGAGGACTTTCGCTTTTTTCTTTTTTTCTGATTGAATTAGTGTGTGAAATTACCTTTTTCACTCTTTTTCACTGAGCTGACAAAGTGACGCTGAATGGCCTGGTTAGCTAAGTGATGCCAGGTATACAGTGTATGATCCACAGTAAAGCATGACCAAAAACCAGCAGCCAGTATATCTTGTGTCAATTGACAAATTATAGCATTAACTGTACAAACGCAAACCGTTAAAGAGGTTGCCTAATAGATATAAACATGTCGCACTGGCTGTGTTTAACTACTTACCAAAAGTCCAATTCAAGTTAAAATCAAGTCACCAAAACATACACTGACCCAACTGGAGTGGAGGAGAAGTACTGTAATGTTAA
Source organism: Jordanella pulchra (assembly GCA_034780135.1). Lineage (NCBI taxonomy): Eukaryota > Metazoa > Chordata > Actinopteri > Cyprinodontiformes > Cyprinodontidae > Jordanella > Jordanella pulchra. The sequence continues at coordinate 4,692 of JAUZNJ010034133.1, read as the reverse complement.
GGTGTGCTGTTGATGTATCTTTGAAATGAGCGAGTTTTCTCTAAGAATCATACATTTGTACATCCTGAATCCACACTATGATGCTTTGTCCATGAGCCCCAAGGACCTAAAGTTTGTTCATTCTTGCCAGGATAAAAATTGAATCAATTCAAAAGGAAGAACAAGCTTAGCTTCAGAGAAAGACAGCAGATTATCTATAACCAATTATCATGTGCATTGTTTCCAACTATCTTAAAGACTTCTTTGAGATAGAGAGATTTTGTTTTGGAACAGGGTCTAGGTTGTCTGTTTTTTTAGCACTTTGCATCTCTATCCCTTACAGTGCAGGGTCACAATCAGAAATGCAAACAAAAGCTGATGACCTTTAAAATAGCCACCGTAACCCACAATGCTTTGCATGATCATGTGCCCTTTCGAGCCTCATATAGAGTTTGATATGGAAACTGATATGGAACTTAACTGCTTAGACATCTAGAAATAAGATGCATCATGTATTCAGTCACCATGTGTCAAAAATGATTTTCTTCACTCAAAATTAGCTAAAAATGTTGTTTGGCAACTTTTGATTATGATGAGCCATCTCTGTTCTGTTCTAACAATAACTCATATCTTGATTGTATACCCAAGCTGTGTGCATGATTATGCAACTTTTTATGCATCCTCCAGGCATTCTTGCTCATCAAGTGTATTCTTTTGAGCCATCATTTTCAGGCTTCAATTAGCCCACTCAAGTGAAATTGATGTTTAATGCAGAATAAGCCTTAGGGCCAAACATTCAACAGAAATTTCCTTATACAAGTTTTTACATTTTTTTTTGTCAGAGTGCGGATGGCTTAAAAAGTTAATATGTCCGTTGTGTGAATAGTGCGCTTTTAAAAACTATTAATCTGTTTATCCAGAAAATCGGCATAAGCCACAAAAACTGTACTTATATTAAAAGAAATGGGTCAAAACTAGTAAGTTGTAGAATAAACTTTAAAATCACATGAAAACAAGGTCTGAGAATTTACTTATCATTTCTCAGACTGGTCTATAAATAATTTTGAGATACTGATGACTCCTGCATTTTTGTGTAGGCTTGGGTTAGCATTTCAGCTCAGCTTGCTTTTTCGGATAGTTGCTGAATAAAACTGCCTTAAGAGAACTGGTTGAGAAATAGGAGTAAAAGTCTATTCATCCATTTTCTCCTGCTTGTTCAGTCAGGGTGAGGTGCGTATCTCTGGCAGTCTATGGGCGTAAGGCAGGGTACACCCAGGACAGGACGCCAGTCTGTCATAGGGCAACATATAGGCGTACAACCACGCACAGGAAAATTGAGAGATGCCAATTAACCTAACAATCATGTTTTTGGACTATTGGAGTACCCGGAGAGAACCCATGCATGCACAGGGAGAACATGCAAACTCCATGCAGAAAGACCCGAGGCTGGGACCAAACCCAGTCAAAGAAATAATTTTTTTTGTTTATTACTTTACACTGATTCATTTTAGCACCATATCAAATCAAACGTTATTCATAAACTGCTTTTCCTGCATGCAGCAACGCATAGTGCTTTACAATGTAAAAACAGGTTATCACACAGGTTAAAATGTATACATAGATAAAAGGAGAACAAGCACCCACACCTTTCTCGCAGTCACACACACACCCACACACACACACAAAAACAGCTCCCTTCCCCACTCTCCCCTTTGCAACATGGCTTGACACTGTTGTGAGGAAGCAGTGCCTTGGAGATCCGTCCATACCAAAACCATAGCGGATTCTTTGAGATTTGAGGTTTTTAACAATGTTAAAATGTTAGGGCAATATTACTCCATAAAAGGCATTTTGATGAAAAGGGCATGGGACTGGAAATGTGTAGTAATTAAGAACATTTGTAAAACTCTCATATAAAACATGGTTTAAAATTAGGAATGTCTTGACTATAACAGGCAGTACAGTGTTGTTTGCTTGTTTTTTAGTGTGGGCATCATCATAAAGGTTCTTTTTTTTTCAATTGTTATCAAAATTAAAGTGTATGTTAGATCAACCAAAAATATGTCTGTGAGCCTTAAAAGCTGTTCCTAAATATAGCTGAAAGGCTCTGTAAGAATTTGGCTAGCTTAAAAATATTTTGTTTTGTTTTTATGACCTTGAATGCTCTCTTGTCTAGTCCATTATCGCAGGATTTTACTGCTGCCTAGAAAAGTGCTGGTTTGCATGGTTCTGCGTGCTAGCAGTCTCTCTCTTTTCCCTTGTGTGTGCCTGCAAACCCACTTTGGGCATCTCCATGAGAACCAAGACATTTTTTACTTGTTCTCGAGGTTGCAAGAGTGAGAAAAAAAGTACGTTTTTCCTTAAGATGTTCCTACTGCAAGTAAGCAGAAGGGGCATTTCTGACCTCAGAGACATCAGAATTGAACTGCACAGCTACTCTAGATTCATGAGGCAAGCCCATCTAAATACTGTCCAAAATTCTACCCAGACATCCTGTCAAGAACAAACAGAGAGACCCCCAAGACAGGAGAGAACAAAACTGACATAAATAGCTGGGGGAGTGAAAAAAAATATTTACGTTTCCATGGAGGATGTACAGTAGCAGTCTTTTCTACCGTTAAATTTAATGTGACAAAAAATTTAGTGCGTCTGAGATATGGAAACTATAGAGGAAGACCAATTATATTTGAAATGGAATTACTTCATTCTGATTTCTCATAAAGCACATAGTTTACACCTTCTATGTTTTGATGCTTTCATGGTAAAAGTAAAAAAGATCAGAACTAGTTTTTTTGTTTTGTGTTATGTAATAAAAAAGTAAAATGTTATTTTTTCACTAAAGTAATCTCTTTTAAAGACTTAATTGGATAAAGTGATTATTTGCTGTTTGTGTGGTGTGGGATTTTTTACACTATTTATAGTCTCAAGTTGTGCATCTCGACTCTTGTAGTTTTGGATTTTAATTTATATATTAGGTATTTTTGCTTGACTGCTTGTGCTGTATGATGTCAAAGTAGCCATATTTGGGACTAAATGAGGAGTACCATCACAGCAGGTGCGAAAAATCACAGCGCTAGGTCACTTGGCCAGAATTTTTTACATGCACAGAATTAAAAAAACTGAGGCAGCAAATAGATATACTTAAAGACGTCATGTCCAACTACTAAGAAAGACAGATTTTTTCCCTTAGGTATCTAGCTGGGTCTCAAAAGCAGGCTTTTTATGGGGCCTGGATTGTTGGACTGTGGAAAGTGATTTAGTATTATCAATTTTCTGAAAGGGCAAGGGTAATTGTAATGGAAAATTACATCACTACAAAAATACTGGCAACCATTTGTCAAAACTCTGATTAATCTGAGTTTAAAGAAGTACATAAACAGCTTATTTTGGAGAGGTCTGAAAAAATCTACCTCTTGAATGTCTTTATTAAGTGGAAAGGGAGAATTTCTCTCCTCTTGTGGTGAAATTAGTTTGTCCAACATGTGGGAGGCAGGAGCTTGCATTGCAGCAGTCATACTCAGTCATCTTTCCGCAAGTTGAACAATCTGTTCTGGCTGTGTTATCTTAACTATATGTCTAAACATGAAAAAATGTATCAGTGTAGAAACCAGACCCCAGTTTCTCTTTAATTTGGAAGATTTTAACATTTCCCAGGGATAACCATGATGGTCTTTTTCTCTATATCTCTCTTTAGTCAAAGGCACTCTTTCCCAACCTCTGATTAGAGTTTTGTCGACTCCAGAGAAGTTTTCTGTGCCTCCTTCAACACAAAACACTTTGTATAAATGTAAACAAGCTTTTGTAATATTCATGACTTCTTTCTGAGCACTTTCCATTTTCCTTAGATCCTTACCCCAACACGGGGGTATGAATATACAGCATACTGCTTCAATGGGGAATATAAATCTTAAATCTTCATTTAATGATGTAAATCAAGCTGAAATTTTAAGCTTAAAAGGGTTAAAAGAAAACCATCCACGTAATGTACTTTTGGTTTATACATGTTTGAATGCAACTTTAAGGCATCCAGTGGCACATTTTGTTAACACAATGATTAAATCTTTACCTTCTACCGAACCCTGGCTAATACAAATTGCCTCGCATTATCACCTATTCATGGCATGGCTCCTATTCAGTAAGAATGGAGATTGACAGAGATGATCACTGCATGAGACAAACTCCCCGTGCGACTCCACTAACTTAGAGCTTTCTTAAAATACATTTTGAGTAACATCTGCTCCCTGTCTGGTCTTCTAGAAGTGGACTGTAGCGCAGCCAGATTATGAGCAGGTCACTGACTTGTCTAGTCGAGGATATTCAGAGAGGAAAACAATGCGTATATATCTCAGTGTTCCAAAAGGTTTTATTTGGATGTTTGTGCAAACCGCTACCTGGCCTTTCTGATTGCATGGTTTTCCTGAGGTTGTCTTTTTACAGTGAATCATTTGGCTCTGGTCATGCATGTCTGTTTTCTGACCTATGAGGGGGATGTGCCTGAGAGAGTTCTGGTTTGTGTATGCTTTGTGTATGCTCCAAGGTACTTTACACTACGTTGAGTCCTTTAACCATCCCAACACAAATTGTGGCAAGCTACATTGTAGCAGTCCTGCATTTGATACAGTTGATCACAATATTTTTTTGGAAAGGCTTGAACATTTTATAGGAATTAAGGGAACAGCACTAGGCTGGTTTAAATCTTATTTATCTGACAGA
>JAUZNJ010034132.1:0-12843 GCA_034780135.1 Jordanella pulchra | reverse complement strand
TCTATCTATCTATCTATCTATCTATCTATCTATCTATCTATCTATCTATCTATCTATCTATCTATCTATCTATGAAGATAAGTGGAGGGCAATTAAAAAAAAAATATGGATAGATTTCCTTTGGGCTTACAGCCCAGAACATACAGCTAGAAGTATAGTGTAGAAGTACAGTGTGGTAAACGTATTTGTTATAATGCCATAGTCACATGCGTACAGTGAATTATTTTCATTCATAATAAAAACATTAACCCTAAAGTAAGCTTTTCCTTCTGACATATTATGCTGGTCTACCACAAAATATAACATATTGAGGTTTTGGATTATGATGTAATAAACTAAAGGTCTCTCAACACTTTTACTTGGCTCTTCTCATAGCAGTATGAGTAATAGCTCATTTTGTGAGGCTGTTTTGTCTTGAAGTACTGCTAATGTTTTCATACAGTCAATAAATGCTGACTTCGGCTTTTATAAGACTTATAGTGTGAGATGGAGGTGGCCTGCCATTGAGAAAAACAAACTAAACAAGCAAAAATTTTGTTTTCAAAAGCATGTGTTTCTTTGCACCATTGTAAGCCTGTTCTTCACGCCGTCACACGACAGAGAGATTGTACAAACATTAAATATAGCAAGCATAATGCACTTGTCAACAAAAGTGACAGGTAATGCTTCTAATGCGTTCAATCTCACTGAAAGTCACTCAACAGGTGACTGGAAACTAATCTGTATTTTCTTTTTATTTGAACATCTGTCCTGCACTTCTCTACTTCTGCACTCGTTCACCCCCTGATTCTGGAGCGAGCTATAATGACAAACTTATGTGGGCATGCCCCTGTGTCTTTTTCTGTTTTAAATATTCAGATTTTAATGATCCCTTTTTATCGCTGCAGGGACAAATGAAGATAACATATGTTGTAGTATCTGTGCCTTTGTGAATGATTTTGGCCTTCTTTAGCAGGGAGATCCCCGGGGCAAGAAAGGAATGCCGCTTGCAGTGGTGAGGACAGACGAAAAGAACGAGCAGTGAGCAAAGACTGTGGGTGGTCTGCTTCTTCTCTGAAACCCTGCAGAGTTGCTCAGTAGGCCTATATCATGTAGTTAGGATAACTATTACTATGCTGAACAAACTAATATTGCATTGTCCAAACTTTGGTGCAGATTCAAAATATCGGAAATTTATTCAAAACCTTGTTGTATTTCAGTTGTTGGGCCTTATAGAGCTGCATAATATTAAATACATCTAATATATTGTGTTTCATCGATAAAATATAGTAAGATATTTTCTTTGGTGGTTGCTGGGTTCAGAGTAGTAGACTACAAGGTCTTGTGATCATGATTGAAAAAGGTCAAATTCACTGTTGCCACCTAGTGGAAATGGCTGGTAGACACAAAATGAATTCGGGGAGATTGATGGAAACCAGCAAGATATCCAGGATGCAGTGTAAATGATGTATTATGCATCAATAATGTAGGAAATAACACAGAGGTCCACAAAAATAATAAAAAGGTTTGTCTGAATAAGCATTCTGCTTTTTTAAATACCCTTTGACTTAGCATCAGGGCTAGCATAACTGGGAGTAGTATTTATCCCTCTAATTAATGAATAATAAAAGCATGAGTTAATATAATTTTGATATTTTTAGAATATCATCAATTATCAAATATTAGAATTTTATGCTGATTTTTTTCAGGGAGTAAAGCATGTTTTCAGTCCAGTGGACTACATCTATTAGAGCCTTCAACTAAATAGAAAACTTGATCAAATCAGTCATAAGCAATATTAAACCTAGGAATTTCTTCTTTTAATTATACTTACATGACAGATGGATGCCTGACCTATGTCAGATGAACCATCCTGGGCTCTATATACATAAATGCTTTGGGAAAGAATCCAACACACAGTGGCCTATAATGCATTAATTAAACATATACGTGTTTGTACTTTTTATTTCATGATACATTGTGCACTCATTTGCAGTGACAAATCTGACTTTACTTGTTACTTTCTGATGACTCCTTAATTTACGGGACATTCCTTTTTTCCAGCATTTGTCAGTGATGATAAAAAAAGATTTGGCGATGGAATATTGTTCTTTTCTAATCCAGATCTCAGATAGAAACATTTCTTTAAAAAAAGATGTACCACAGCTTGCGTAGAAGTTAGTGAGGACACATTTTTACAGACTGGTCAACTTAATCTATATTTTGGTGTGTAATGTTTTTAGAGATACAGCATCTGCAGGGACTTGTTTACTCATCAACTGACTTCTTCATAGTGAAGAGTCAGAATAATTTCTGACACTTCAATGCCGTTCTTACCCTGACGAGCCGGTCATTATTTGCTGGCCTTTAGGTATGGTAAACTTTGAACATTGACAACACCTGTTGATGTTGTTGCAAATTATTTGAGAGGAAGGTCACCTTCATGATACTAATACATCCGTGGATCTTAAAAGTATCTCATAACTCTGTTCATTTGTCAAAAAATGTTATTGCTTCACTTGCCAGAACTACAAAGTATTTCTTTTTCTGAAGAGAATATAAACCACCTTACTATACTTCTGGAAAGCAATGCCTATAGGAGGCTACTGAAATTTTTCCCCCAACATAAATGTTCCTTTTACTATCAGAAGTTGAATAACAATGAAAAATTTAATTCTGGTTGAACTTTATTCACACATTTAACCCAAAGTGAGTTTCATAATTTTCATGGCAGTAGACTGATAAGTTAGTTGCATTAGACCAAAAGGCCACATGAGGGTGCTCATCTGACGTGTCTCACATTTCCATCCCTTGTTGCCAGGGTTTCATTTAGGCTGCCTGAGACCTCTATCAGAAATCTCATTATATTATGCACATTTCTTTTGTTCACTATATTTTAACCAAACACTATTACTATTCTCTCCTTGAATAAATATACATTTTATGTCAGTAACATTTTTCGATATTTTCATCTCATCCATTTAGCGTTTTACAAAGTAAAGACCCTGCACTGTCTTAGGTTGAAAAACAATCTGAAAGACTTGTTCAGTTTTTATGATTATTCTTGATTAGTGAGGGAAAAAAAGGTATTTTCTCCATGTCTAGACACTTGTTACCCATCTTAAATTGTGTTGTTGTGCACGTCACGCAGCTAAACACAGCTGAGCAGTGGTAATTGTCTGCCTGCCCCAGACAAGCTGAAAGCAGCTTCATCATCTATCCACTCAATTTACTCCTAATGTGTGTTACTGATTGAACCGGCAATGAGGATAGGAAAAGTGACGAGGGCAGAAAGAGTCACCTCTTCAGTTGCTTTGCTCAACTTTCCTCCCCCTCCTTCTCTCCCACATAACCCAGCTTCCGTCCTGTATTTAGTGAAGTCCCTTCAGTGGTTCATTAATGGGAATGGTTAATGTCGGTGCACGCTCTACTCATTAGAAACCTACACACTCTTCACCTTTCTCCTTCCTTTTCCCCCTCACCCTTACCCTTGTTTATGCCCTGGATGTAAGATTTTCTGCACCCTTGAGGCCCTCTTTTGCTCTTTCGCACTAAAACCAGAGCAGGACCCTCATGCAGTCATGACTAAGGTTCTCCCACAGATGCTCTTGCTTAGTTCTACCCGCATCTCTCTGCTTCTCCTCTGTGTGTGGTGAGAACCCCTGTTGTTCATCTTTCCACAAATGCCACATGAGTCTGCTTTTAGGGAACCATGTGAGAGCTGTCAAGAATATGTCTTTGAATTTAAACAACAAACTGTCATTTCAGGCTACAAATTAAATATTTGCAGAAACCCTCTAAATCTGCACCACATAATGATCATACACTGTGATTAAAGTAACCAATCTGTCATTCAGTTGCTGGTTGCTGGAGCTGCAGTAGCTTTTGTGATTTAAAGTGTTCAGTGTGGAAATGTTCATGGCAAAATGTTTGCATGTTAACTCCCTCATTAGGCATGGATGTGATGTATGTGTAGGAGGTAAGAAAGGCATGGTTCCTCCTTATCCAGGTTAGACTGGCATCTATTTTTTTTTTTCATTGAGTAAACCCGTTCCTAAAATTGAATTCTTATAGGATATAGACTCATTACACAAAGAGGGATCTTTTTTTAAATAAAATAGTTATTTTTGTTCATGAAAGTGATTATGGATTACAACATTTTTTAAAATATTGTGTCTATAAAAAATAAACATCACAGAAGGCTATTCAGTTTTATTTTTCTGCAGAGATGTTATTGTATGGCCTACAATTAATTTCTAACACTGAAGTTGCAGCAGACATTCATATCTAACAGCATATTCTAAGATAATTGCTAAAAAGCTGACTGTTCATGTATTCCAGCATTTTTATAGAGAACTTCATGTAAAAAAAAGAGGTCTGAGTCTTCGCTTCAGGTGAAAGTCTGTAAAATCAAGGTCTCTTATTCTGGGTTTTGTAGGTCCAACTTAGGACTTGGAAATTTCAAGCTTCAAGTGCAAATGGAAATCCGACTATCTGTATTCAGTCAAGATCAAATTTTGAAACTTAAGGGTAACTTTAACCTTCATGTAATGTAACGTCAAAAGCTCTGAATACTTAGGGGAAAGTGGTATACCAGCAAAGTATGGCATAATAATGTATACATTGCTTTTCATGTCAAAACATCACCTTGGAGACAAAACAACTTTGAATAAAATCAAAGATTCAAAAGCAACAGCAGGGATTATATTTCGAAGTCATTCCTTTAAAAGTCAAGTTTCACGTTGCAACAGGGACATTCCAGTTGTGTTACAAACACAGCTTAAGACATATTTAATGCTACCCAGTTTATCTTGTGTGTGTAAGACATTTGCCGACAACCATCTGCTGTCTTAACGCCTCAGGCAGCCTTATGTCACCTTAAGATGCCACTTATGGAAATAGTGTTTGTCAGACATTTAAAGTTGCCACATTGCCTTCTGCTATTTAATATGCAACTTAATATGATTCACTCACTGTAGGCAGTCACTTTGTAGTGTAAGTCACCTCCTTGAATGTTTGGGCAAGATTTAACAGGTTGTCTTAAAATTCATGCTAATGTATCATAAACACAAAAAAGAAGTAGGGATGATGAATAAAACACAAAAACGCTTTTCTTTATGCAAAACAGCAATTAAAACTCAGAAACTTCCATCTTTGTTCGAGGTAGAGCATCATCTAACAGAACAGAAAACATAATAGTTCCTTAAATTTTCACCTCAGTTCTAGGATGCTTGAAACAGGAGTTTAATACAAAACTTCATACTGCCTGTCTTTCTCCGTTTTGTATCTTGGTCATTAATGTCATGGGATTCCCATACAAGCCTGAAAAGATTTCCAAAAACAGTCATACATGCTATATAAAATGATTTGGACTGTTGACCCCAAATCACTGAGTTCCACAAGGTTTTGTTCTTTGTCCTATTTTATTTGTGATGTATTTTCTTCCCATATGACCCCTTATGATGTGTAAATTACTCCCATACCTATACAATTTTAGCCTGACCAGCCAGACTGATACAACATATACATCAGTGTGGTGAAGAGCTGGCACAGCAGGAAAGGATGGATTAACAGTGTCTGCATTATCAGGTTAAAAGCAGTCAGATAATTTCCGATGTGACGCAAAAAATCCAAGGGACATGTTCTGTTTTCGTAATCTTGTAGTCTGTGAAACATGTCAAGCCATTGTAGAAACTCACCCTTGAACGATTTCTGATGGTTTTCCCTAAAAAATCAAAAGATAGAAGGTTTGTTCTCTGTTACGTTCTTAATTTTCATTTCAACAAAACTCTTTTACAGTCGCCAGCTTGTTTCCGTGCTATCCGAAATGCCTGCTGTATCATGTGTAACTCAGCCGCTGAGAGTCACGCATCGTAAAGTCCGGCCTCCCATGCTGTGATTGGTCCAGCCACATCTGGTCATAGTCCATGGTGATTTACCAGACTGAATTACATAAAATGTAATTCAGTCTGGTTGGCCAGGCCAATAATATTCAGCTTTTAAGCTTCTTTTAAATGTTAGTGTTATACATATTTTTTGTCTTACAGAAGTATCTGATATTTGTTTAATGAAAAACTCCTGTTTCCAGACATTAAGATAAACTCATTAGAGGTTCCTATGTATTTCCCAATCAATGCTTAAAACTGAAAGCAAAAAGTCTTTATAGCTTATTTTCTTTAGAAGTTTCATTTAGGCTTTTTCATTTATGTTCTATGGACACAATACACTGGATCATGAACCAGCTGAGAACTCCTTTGTTCAAACTTGCATTTAGTAAGAATTCCATCATATGCATTTATCTTGAATTACTTATGTTTTTTTCTAATGTATAGCATATTTGAGCTTTTTTCTAGGACTTTTATTTATATTAAAAGATCTTACATAGTTAAAATCTATGTATATAGTTACTTGCACTTCAAATTTTAACTAAGCATGACTGAAATGCTTTCTTTCCAGCAGGTTCTTCTTTTTTTTTTCCTTTTAATCTAGATTTTGTTACATGTATGGTAAGTTATTTTTGTGTTCTTTATCATTATTCACTGAAAAGATTCTTTTGGTACAGTTTTAATTTCTCGTTATATCACACCCTCCAAAAAAACTGTGCACCATTCTATGATTAAACTGATATTTACCTTTTTTTTTTTAACCAGTTTTAAGGCTTTTAATTTCTTTTGATAAAGAGGAGCTTAGCACCGTCAGGCAGCATAATGATATATTTTCTTATCACCCTGGATGTTTTTCCAAAATGTCACATTCCAACTTTACAGCCTTTGTCTCCACACTGGCCCTTTAAAGACTCTTGACTGCACAAGAGCAGCAGTTGCCATGACCACAAATGACTGAAGTGTGTCTGTTGCCAGTGTAATACAGAAAGCTGTCAGAAACAGATAAATATGATAAAAACAAGGAGGGGGGAAAGCTTTTATTCTCACTATTCTCATTTTCACGACTGTTTTGTGTGACAGCACCACTTTCAGACTGACAATAAATCAATCCCAATAAAAACATATCTCTGTGTGTAAAGAATCATTTGAAATAACGTTTTAATATGGCAGCCGAAAGATTTCATGTGTAAAGATTTTTGAGATCTCTTTTCCTTCACCCATTGTTGTAGAACACTTTTTGATGAGCTGATCTATTAGTTTCCTTTTTTTCTTCTTCTCTGTCTGTCAACAAGCAGGAATTAATGCAGAGACTTAAATCAATTTGTTTGCCATATATAGAAGCTGTTTCCTTACAGGGTTAGGAATAGAGGATAACGACGGATGGTGATAAATGGCAGTTTAAAGAAATGACTGACTGCTGTATAAATATTTAAACAAGCTAAAGGGCAGATGGGTGTTTAGAATTAATTATCTCACTCGGAGTAAATATGAATGCTGTGGCCAGCTTCATGAGTAAAGGAACCATGCTGGATTGTCTGCAGTATTAATGAGAGACAACAAAAGAGCCTAACCTTTTTAAGTTTAGAGGGTTCACTGGGTAAAGCCAGCAAGTCTTTGTGGTTGAATCACTTTTTTGTTAAAAATGTTTCAGTAAAATATACATAAAAATGAATGCGACCTTGGTTTCACAAAGAACAGACATTGAAATTGAACATAGTAACTTATTAAGAGATGAAAATGTAAGAATATAAATATGTACAAATGTTTCTTTTTGTAATTACATTCAATATTTTTGCTTTCATAGAAAAAGTTTAAAAGTACAAATATTTTACTTTTATTTTACAGTAGAGTAAGCTAGCTGAATACTCTGCAAGGTATTCTTGAGATACCCTGGATGAAAGAAAAAAACTTTCTCTGTGGTCTCTGTGGTTATCAGCCCATTTCCTGACCCTAGACCTGTATACGTCCTTTTGGAGGGAAGGTAAATGCACTTTATAGACCTGATTGTTTGTTGCAGCCTAACCTTGCACTTTTTTATTATTCAAACATAGAACAAACTGAATAATCGGGGCTGATGGCTCTTTTGTAGGAGAAGATATGGTCTATTCTCTGTTGGATGTGGCCTATAAGCTTCTGGTGATAAATGACGGAGGTTATGTTGTTGAAGGCTGAACTGTAGCCCACAAACAGGATTCTGATCTATGTGCTTTAGTAAGTGATGCAAGGCATGATGAAGCATACTGATACAGACCTGTTTGCATGGTGCAGGTCAGTTTGTACATGTACAAACTGCAGAACATTGAGCTGGGGCCCTTTGATGTTCTTCAGATGGTTCCACACCAGTTGTTTAAAGGATTTTATAACTCAAGGGCCACAGGCCAGTATTCATATCATTCTGTGATGGTGGCTTTCATTGCTACTGGGATAACAGTGGAGGACATGACACAGGTGGGAACCTTACACAGCTCCATAGATTTTATAAGGATCTGTGTGTAAATTGGGGCCAGTTGATCAGCACAGGCTTTCATGCAGGAGGAGGTCACAAATCCTTATTTATAGACCTTTACTGTTTGCTTACAAGTTATTTTTGCTTTTGTTTTCTTGTGGCACTTTTGGACCTTCTTTCAAAGACGGGACACAACTGGAAGATAAGGATTTCAGGCTTACACCTATGAAGGAATCTGCTCACTCTTCATCCATTAGGAATTAACTATAGATTTTACTTTTTTTCTTTTAGCTGGGGACCTCTAGATTTGGAAAGAATATTCTTCAGCTTCTGGTAAAATTAAAATGTGCCAGTGGCTGCAAGCTAAGCTTAAGTTTGGGAAATAAAAGCTAACATTGGATACTTGGAAGGTATGAATCAAAATCCTCATCCATGATAGTAAGGCTTTAGTTATGCTTCTGGACAGAGATTTGGGCGGACAGGGTACTTAGTTTTCCCTTGTCAAGTTGCTTCCCCATTGCTTTCACTATTCATCTCCTTTTATCTTTGAGAAAACATAAAGGAAACACTAGAAAACAATAAACAATTAAAAGTAAAAAAAAAGGATGCAGATCCAATACATCTAATATCTGTAATACATTTTATAAATAAAAAATAAGATATACAATAAAAACTAAATAAAGAATTTAAGGGCTGTTGGCTCCTATATCCAATGACAAAAGGATGACAGGCAAGTTAAATCCTAATAAAGGCAGCAGTTTATCCTGGGTCAACACAAACAAATATATATACCTTTAGAACCTAAGGCAACTAAAAGTGAACATGTATATTTTTGGACTGTAGCAAAAAAAGTACAGAGTATGCAGAGAAGGCCACAGGCTACATCCTGCAGAAGGAGAACAGGCAAACTGCACATCTAACACTCTGAATTCTTTTTCAGAAACAATATAATGCAAAATGCAGCTTTTAGGCTTGTAAAATGTTAAATCCACCAATAAATATGGTCATGATACTAATTATATAACAATTTATATAAACCCTTTAATTGGTCAAAAATATAATGAAAGTCTGTGGAACGTTAAAGTGTTAGGAAAAGCAAGACAGGAGAGGAAAAGTCGTTCTGGTGAAATCCTTTTTTGGTTCATTGTTAAGCTTGTACAAAGTCTCACACAATTGCCTCTTTAAATGCTTTTTTATATAACAGCAGCAGTGGAGGTGGCAGAGTAAGATGAGCTGTTTAATGCTGGATAATAGGAAGAGAAAGAGGAGCCTTTACCCGCAGGAAACAGGAGGGGGAAAAGTAATTTCTGGAAATAATGGATATTGACAATGGAGAAAGAGAAATAAAGTGGAGGCAATAACAAGGCAGAATAACATGGGCTGTACATGTGACAAGAGCACAAGGGATACAATATTTCACTTTCTATGCAACTCCATGTGCGGTAAATGGATACACATGCATGTTCTACACATAACACTCTTCACTACACTCACACCTTCCACGCTTGTTCCCACTCATATCCACATACTCTTTTACACAGTTTGGATTTTTTTAAAAGAGCTTTTTCGCCCTACACACAAACATAGTCACTCAAAGCTGCATGCCTGATCCCCCAGAGACTCAGCTTGCAGCCCTCTGAGCTGTTACAAAACAAATGGCCCATCCATTACTGAATATTACACTGAGAGGATGCTGCTTGTTACATGAACTGAGTGTTTCTATCCAGCATGTGTGATAAGAGGAAAAAGCCACATCCACATGTCATTTTTTGGCAGTAATCTAAACTGGAGTGAGCCACCTACTGAGGACACGTGGTTGATATTACTGGCAATAGATTCATCTGTTGTGAAATTCTCTATCATGATCTCTAGGTGTCAATCCCTGCTGTTTGTTTTATTCTTTGGCTGTGCTGTTAAATAGAATTTGCCCACTATGTTGTAACACATCTATGCTTCTGATCATGATACAAATTTAAACATCAGATAAAGAACATCTGAAGAATAAGAAATTTAGAATAATATTTTCATTTAATAAAGGAAGGAAGCAATCCAAACCAATCAGACTCTTTGGGAAAAATGTTAACAATTTATTGTGCAACAGTGATTGTCAGGAACAGCAACTGGTTCCTCTGGGGAGAATGGAACTCCGAAAAAGAACAAAGGTCCACTAACCTCAGAGTAATTTGTAGTGAAGCCCAAAATGGAAAAATGGAAGCGTGTGAAATGGAATGGCATGCGGTGTGAATGCTCGAAGTGGAGAGGGAAATGGAACTCTGCAGATGAGCCTGCTGGCTTGTTTTCCTGTTGAGTGCTCAGTTATTTGAAGGGAGCAGGAGTGAACAAGCAATGCAAAGGTTATCAGGCAAAGTTACCTTGGGAAGCAGACCAGTAACCGTGGTCAGTGGCAGATCCAGGGTCAGAGCCGGAAGATCAGAAATCCCAGGCCAGTCCAAAGCGAAATCCAGAACCAGAGTCGTGAACATAGGTAAGGTCCGAGCCAGGTGATCAGATGGGATGGCAGAGTGGAATCCAGGGCAGAATCCAGAGATGAAGTAAGAGGCAGAAAACAGATAAAAATCCAAGAAAACAAAAAAGTCTGACAGGGGTCCAAGCAGACTCAGAGAATCAGGCGGGCAGGCAGGATGAAAAAAATGCTGGACAAAACTCACTAAAGGCTCCTTATAATCTGGCACCAGTTACACAAACAGACACACACGCACACACACCTACACCCACACCCACACCCCCCCCACACACACAATGAATCAGTTATTATTTATCTATATTATTCACTCTCTGTAATTATCTGTGTTTCACCAATTTCACTATAATGTGGTTTTCTTTTTTTCTTATGTACAGCACATTTTGCCACTGGAACGTACAAGTTATAATTTTGATAATTATTAAAAACCTTGATTTTGTCTTTACTCTGTTAACCTTTATTAAATATCAAAACGTGTTTGAGAATTTGAAACACTCCTCAGTGACAAAAAAAAAAAAAAACACAACCAGAAGAAATCTATGAAGGAGCAAATATTTTGTCACAGTTATAAAATTACATTGCCAACTCTTTTTTTATACATATACAATAATTACAACACAATATAAGTGCAAAGTTTGAATAATACTCTGAACTTGAAATAGATTTTGATCCTCATGAATGAAACCGTTAATATTCATGCAAGAGAGGCAGGAGAGCCTGAATGGCTGCCAGTTGTTTCCATCAACCCCTAATTAGGACCACAATAGCTTCATAACAGTGTGTGTTTGAGTGCTTGCGTCACAACTGCACTGATTGAAATGTATGACAAGAAGAGGGGCACACTCTATAAAAGCAGGACAGTTGTCACGACCATGCTTGTGTTTCCTTATGTGTGTGTCATAGAGTATCTCTACAATACTCTTCTAAAAATATTCATCCCATGTTTGATGGTAGGTCATTTGTAAATGTGTGAGCTCATTGCTCCTGTACTAACAGACTGTCAGGAAGATGCCACTTCATCTTTCAGGGAGCTTTAAAAACTTAGCTACTTAACAATAACACTTAGATTTAAGAAATGAAGTAGAGGCTTATTTTTTTTAAGTCTGGTAATAAGATGTATGTATGACATCTATGCAGCGTTTTTCTTTATTATCTTATTTCTTCTGGTGCTGTAGGTGATAAAAACGGAGGAGGAGGATGAGTCCCCCACCCCCAGGGAGAATGATGCCATTTGATTTTACATAATTGTGTGTGTTACCATGCACACTCAGTGTAGCCCAGTAGGGTGATAAGAAAGAGAAGTGTATGAATGGAAATTACAAAGAAAATGTTTGGAGATATCATCAATAAAATCTATAATAAATAATAAAAACAGATTTATAAAGATTTTATTCTCTTTGTGCCTCATCTCCAAATTGGCCATTGGGTATAAAAACCTTGTTTAATAGCTATCGATTGAATTGACTTTGTGACATGTTGTGAATTGCCAAAATATAAATTAACTAAACTGTGTTGAATATTAGTTTTAAGTGAAATATTAGTATTGGAAAAATGTTTTGAAGGGGTGTTTCATAAAGAGACTATGATCTCACCTGACCATTACATAACATTTAGTGTATTCCTGTCAAATGTTTGTAAGACCTAACTTTTAAAACACTTCAATTTTCAATTAAGTAAAAATATCAGCCTGGAAGTTTTTACAGTATATTTGTAATACATTGATTCTGAGTTTCAATAATAATAAATAAAAATAAATTAGATTTAAAAAAAAAAGCCATTAAACAGACATGGAAATAAGCAAATAAACCTATTTTTCTTTTAAATTGGATGAAAAGATTAGCTTCTGTCTTATGATTTATGGTTTCTGTCTTAGGCAGCTTATGATTTTTGTTATGTCTTTAAAGAAGTCTCTATGTGCAGAAAAGGTTCTGTACGTGGACAATGTACAAATCAACTACCAGTTGATTTATATATAAATATATCTATCTATCTATCTATCTATCTATCTATCTATCTATCTATCTATCTATCTATCTATCTATCTATCTATC